>PVJA010032693.1:0-23932 GCA_004027025.1 Myocastor coypus
AAAATAAAGGGAAACACACTTCTAGGAATTGGGACTGTATTGGCAAGAAAATCAAAAGCTACAGAGAAGTTGCAGAGATGGTCCACAATGTACAGGAACAAAATAAAGCAGAACAATCTGGACTCTCCCTCTGGCTCCTAGTTCACAGGAAAGATGACTTGGCTCCCAAGAAGGGAGGTAAGCAGCCAGGATTGGGAGCGCCCCAGAGGAATGACCGTGCACACCACGGCCCTTAGGAACTGCAAAAGCAGCACGGGTTTATAGTCTGTGGGCACTCCTTGCTCGTGGTGCAGAACAGCTGGAAAGGGACTCCAGCCCTGGATCCCACCTCCACAGAGACAGACAATGCTTAATCAGGTACCATTTCAGGCAGGGGAGGATTATTTAAATCTGGGACTCAGTACAACTGAAAAACCAACTTCACTTCAGGGCTCTGAGAGATGTCTATCCTGGGTGAGGAGGGGAGAGATAGGCATGGGAGATAGCCACAGACAAAGAATGGGCTAGAAAGATATCCTGTGAGAAAGTTAAACTCAGGCCAGGAAGGACGTGGGCCTTGCTTCCTGGAGTGAAAAACCAGGCTCCGCTGAATTGTGCTCAGAAACAATTGAATTTGAAAGTGCTGACATGGAGCTATTAAACAATTTGTCCTGCTATTTACATCCAGCACGGGTCTGAGATCTGTTGGCTTTCCATCTTTACCAACATGAGCAAGGGTGCGTTTCGGCATGAGCATTGCCACAGCTTGTGGTAACCAAAATAGTGCCTCTGGAGTAGTGGGAGCACCTCACAAACCCACGGGATGTGACATTAGTCCTGGGCTCCCGAACTATGGATCCTGCACGGAAATGAACTATTTCAAACTCCAAGGCTTTTCTTTGGCTTTATTGGTTTCTTCAGGTTTCAGGAATTTCTTTTGTCCTTGCGTTTTTGCACTTTCCTTCTTGTTTTTCTTTAACTAAAAACTTGTATTTATTTATCGGCATTTAGAATCTCAACTGAAGAGTTGTAAGTATTTTCCACTTTCAGAGTGGTATTCAGTTAACAAAACAATTATTTTGTGAACTTCATCAGACATAACTGAATATGAAAAACTATCGTCCTCATATATAACTCATTTGTGCTATATACCAACAAGAGCCTGCTTTAAATTTCCATCCGAATTTATAGCCCACATTCTTTACCAGGCAAAGTTACTGGCTATTGAAAATACCACCAGGCCACTGCTCTCTGAAGTCACATTCAGTAGTGCATTAAGTAGACAAAAAAATAAGACACTGGACAGTTTAAAAACAAATCATACACAGTCTTACATTTCAATATTTTTTTTCTTCAAAATGAATGAGTTGTGTACAGGAGTGTTAAATGCTTTACATACCAGATAAAAACTGTACTAGAACCAACTTCTTTATCATCATCCTCTTCTTCATCTTCCTTATCCTCCTCATTTTCTTCTTCCTCTTTGTCCTCATCTTCCTCATCCTTCTCCTCTTCCTTGTTTTTTTTTCTGCCTTTTTTAGTATTGACAACTTCCTTTTGTTTTAAAGGAGAAAAATTTTATTTAGCTCACAGTTTGTAGAAGTTTCAGTTCTTATTCAGCAGGTTAGCACACACAGAACAGCAACAGTTCATGGTGGCAGAAGACACTAAAAGCAGCAAGAGCAAAGAGCAAGGAGTGAAACACTTTCCCTCCCTTATATTGCATGCAGGCTACCTCCCCTAGTATATGTATAGCACCTTCAATCTCAGCACTAGAGAATGAGTTAATTACAAACTCTGGATTAATCCACCTCCAGAAAGTCCATTCCCTATGACATGAGGCTTTGTGTGGATATCCAGACACAACCAATAACATTTCACCCCTGGACCCCCAAAGACTCATGCACATACCTTTATACGAAAGTCATTTAGCCCACCTCTAAGGGTTGCCAACATCCTAACAGGTCCAGCACTATCAAAAAATCCAAGTCCCAAGCTCTCCAAGATGTAAGGCAAACTCTTACCTGTGAGCTCCTGTACAAATAAAAAGAAAGTTAAACACTTCCAAACATCAATAGTATAAGATAAACATTTCCATTCCAAAAGTTACAACAGGGAGATACAAAGGAACAGGAATGAAGCTAGTCCAAAATCAAGCAGGAAACCATTAAGTACTGCAGTTCCAGGCACAGCATCTGAGGCAGTCTGTGGCAAGTATGAACTCCAAATGCCTACAGCACGTCAGAATGTTGTAGTTATCATGGTTTCAGTCTGGACCCATTCTTTTCCTTTCTTGCAGTTTTCCTCAGATGATCTATGTTCCTGGGTTCTCCAAACTGCTGGGGTTTCCACTGAATGTTTGCCCTCATGCTGACAGCTTCACACGCTGCCCTCTCAGGGGCACACTGCTTGGCCTCTCAGGCCTTCTGGTGGAATCATGGTGGAAGCTGTCCTGATCCCACAGCACTGCCATTCTGCATGCTTCTAAGACTGGTACCACATGGGCTATGCCAAGTTCTACTGCCCTCCATCTTGGCTGTAGGGGTGGAGCACCTGAATCACTGACCATTCTGAATCCAATTCTGGGGGGACATTCTCTATGCTGCCACCACTTTGGAGCATGGTGCAGTCTCTGCCATTCTGGAGCATGGTGTGTGGGGCTTTCTTCTCAAAGCAAAGCCTTTCAGGTATAATTTTGGAGCTGGAAAGTGTAGAGTTTTGTTGCTTCTTGTGAGGTCCTCAGCCTTGTTCTTTCTCAGCAATCACGAGCTCCTCTGCTCCATCTTTATAGGCCACACTGGAACTTCACTTCTGGTCAAACTCACATTTTAAATCATTCTGATGGTCTCTTTGCTCTTGATTCTTAACATAATTCTGGATAAAAACTGCCAAAAGTAGCCATGCTATCATCTCAACATTTAACTTCCTTGAAATTTCTGGTCCGAGATTAGTGTGTAGCCCTTAATCTCTGTCTCAGACAAAGTCTTGACACATAAGAAAAATGTAGACACACTTTCTGCTAAGCCACAACATACATCATCTATAAGCCAACAGGCAATGCAGTCCTTCCAAGCGGAAATGCCTTAAGATTGGTTTTTACTTGCAGGATTTCTATCAGCCTTCTGGTCTTCTCAGCTGACCAGAAGCTCTCATCTAGAGCAGCCTAAGGTGTTCCAGCTCTGCATTTTTACCTGGCATCTCCAAATCTTTCCAAACTCTTCCCACAAGCAGACCCCAAATTTTCCTGAACCATGTGATCAGGTACAGTCACAGCAATGACCCCATTCCTCTGGTATCAAATTCTGTCTTAGTTATGTTTCTCTCATTACTGAGCTAAAATGACCAACACCCAACGTTAAAGGAGAAAAGATGTATTTAGCTTTGTTTGTGGAGGTTTCAATTCATAACCAGCTGGCTCCAAGGCACAGTGGCATATCAGAGGGGCAATTTTTATGGCTTCTCACATCATCAGTTCCTTTCCTCTTGCAACAACCTGCCCATGAAGATGGCACCATTATTACTTCCATACTACATGTCACATTCCAAAAGGTACACAAAGCAGAATACCAAGCATTGGGACCAATAGAAGTCCAAAATCTAACAGGGCAAACAGTAAATCGTATAGGTCCCTGTGGAACATCCAATGCAACCTGTGGCAAATTGTAAGCTCCATGTGGCTTTGCCCATACAGCACTCTTGGCAGTTGTAGCTCTCATGGCTTCTCTCTTAGGCTTACTCTACCCCCTTTTTGCAGTTTCCCTTAGATGATCCATGTTCCTGGCTTTTCCAAACTTCTGGGGTTTCTACTGAATAGGTTTCTCACTCAGAGTTTTACACACAGCCCTCTCAGGGGCACACTGTCTGGCCTCCCAAGCCTTCTGAAATCAAGGTGGAAGCCTTCTTAGCCTCAGAACTCTTGCATTCTCAATGCACCTGAAGCCACTGCCACGTGGATGATGTTGAGGTCTGCATCCTTCTCTCTTGGCTGTAGGGGTTCAGTGCATGGATTGCTGAGCACTCTGAAACTGATTCCAAGGAAGAAATTCCCCATGCTGGCACCATTCTGGAACCTGATGTGGCTGCTGCCATTCTGCAACTGACAACTCCCTTTTTTTCTGCATCAGGTTTTGCTTTAGCCCGGTAGGCAGCAATGTCCTTTTCATACATTTCCTTCAGATTAGCAGCCTTCTTCTCATATGCCTGCTTGTCATCTGCTGCAGTATTATACCACGTTTCTCCACGTTTCTTTGCAACATCACCAATGGAGAGGCCAGGATGTTCTCCTATGATTTTTGGGCAATACTCAGAATAGAACAAAATAAGGCCAAAGGAGGTATCTTGGGCACATTGGGATTCCTTAACTTTTTTGTTTCTTCTTTGGGAGGAATATAAGTTTTCATTTCTCTTTCATGATGAGCCTTGTCCACTTTTTCTGTGCCTTCAAATTTTCCTTTTTATTTAAAAGACATGATCTTCCACTTCTCTGAGCACTTCTTAGAAAATTCTCAGAAGTTAACGGAAGCATCTGGGTGCTTCTTCTTGTGCTCCTCTTAGCAAATTTGCAGAAATAATGCATATGATGACATCTTGCCTCTCCGCTTCTTAGGATCTTCTTTCCCCATGTTTACTTGTTTTCCTCAGCAAGGTACAGAGTTGACTAGTTCCCATCCAGCTCTTACGTGCCCCCATGCTGTCTCTATGGAGCTCAATGGCTCAAAGGAGGCAGTCTTTGGGGCGGGGGGGGCTTGATAGATGGAATCAAACTCAGGACCTTGCACTTTGCCAGATAGGTACTGTGTCAACAAGCCAAATCACCAGTCTCTTCTCTTTTTTTTCTTACTATATATGTCTTTCTTTTACTTTTTGCTTTTAATGTTTTATTTTAATTTTTGAAATTTTTTTTTTATCTCCTGAGTGATATTGCCTTCTGGATATATAATAATTTATACATTCATCAATTGGCAAATGTGGCACTCTTCAGATTTCCTCTAAATTAACAGTCAAATTTTTTATTAGTGCATTTTTGCAGTGCATAATGTTTAATGCTCTTCAGGGATGTTGTATAGGTAGACAACTAATGTTAATTCTTTTGTGGTCCCTTTTGCTTTCCTTTTACAACCTTCATGAATCTCTTAATTACCTAGTATCCTAGTTTATTCTTTTTCTCTCGCTTTTTGTCCTTTATTTTAATTTTAAAGAGAAGTAAAAAGAAGCATAGAGCCCGGCGGGATGGCTCAGTGGTCTAAAGCGCCTGCTTGGGAAAGCTTGGGCAGCTTCAGGGACCACGGTTCGATCCCCGGCACCACATGCTGTACCAGCCCTGCCCTCGGGGTGGGCTGAGCCGGCCATAAAAATGAGTGAATAAACAAATAAAGGTGCTGAAACAAGAAAAAATAAATAAATAAAATTTAAAAGTTCTTTTAAAAAAAAAAAGAAGCAATAAAAAGACACAGAATTTCAAAACAAGGTGATAGGAAATCAACAATTCTTACTATATTGCATATGGTGATCTTCAAAGTACTTGCTCAAATTACCAGATATAGGCATGCAACATTGATCACACAATATAAGCACTAATTGTGCCTTGCAATAAACTAATACAAATTAGTATTCCAAATATATTAGTTATCTGTGTAAGGTCATACATATTTTCCTTGCCTTTTTTTTTCCTTTCCCCCATGACAGTTCTTTCTCTTGAGAAGTTTCTTTCCCTTACAAAATATCTACTGTACTTTTTGGATCTTATTTATTGTTTAAGTTTTCTACACTAGGGAGACAATACAATGTTTTCACAAGCAAGTGTAATTTGTTTCATTAAGAGTATGGTCTCTTGTTGCATCCATATTCCTACAAAAGCCTTGATATTACCATGCATTATAGCTGAGGAATACTACATTGTATAAAAATATATAACGTGTGATATATCCCTGTGGTATATTATCAATTCTTTTCAAAATAAAAAATAAAAAAGTACCCAGAAAGGGAAGAGTTGGGTTGAATGGGAGCTCTAATCCCAATTTCTTTTCTAAACATATTTAGTACAAGACTTACAATTTCTGACTATGAAGACTAGAATTTTAGTGATCCTCTTGTTTTCAGACTCCCAAGTGCTAGGATTACAGGTGCATGCTGCCACACCAAGTCTCCATCACTGTCTCATCATGCTGTGGGGGTGGGGCCAGCACAGCTGTGGTACAGGGGATCAAACACTCCACCCGTGTATCTGCCTAACCTGGCACTTTAATCCACTGAGCTATCTGTCAAGTCCTTCTAATTCTAATATCTTAATCAATCTTCACACTGATTTCCTCAGTGGTTGTATCAGTCTATAATTCCATCAACAGTGGAAAGGGGTACCTTTCTCACTCCATCCCTACCAACAAGTTTTATTTGTTTGTTTATAAATAATAGACATTACCCATGGGTGAGATAGAATCTTACTGTTGTTTTAATTTAATTCCTCAACTGAGCAATGATATTGCACATTTTTTCATATATTTATTTGTCATCTGTATTTCTTCCTCTGAGAAGTTTGTGTTCATTTCAGATGCTTATTTTTGAACTGGGTCTTTGAATTTTGGGGTCCTAATTTTTATTTTTACATGTTTTAGATAGAAATCCTTTGTGTAGGGTACAGTTGAGTAAAATTTTTCTTTAGATGTGCAAGAACTTTTTAATAAGATCTGAGTTTTACATTATTTGAAGTATTTCCCGTGCAGTTGTATTTTTCTTCATGAGTCCTCTGCTTATCCTACATCTTCAAAATTTCCACATACATTCTCTCATAGTAGATTTAGAGTTTCTGTTTTAATATTTAGATCTTCGGTCTTATTTGACTTCTGTTTAGTGTATAGTGACACACATGGATCTACTTATAATCTTTGGCATGGAAACCCAGTTTTTCAGATCCATTTATTATAGAGTCTATCATTCTTCCACTAAAGATGTTTGCTCCTTTTTCAAAGATAAGCTAGCTGAGTGTTTGTATCTCTGTGTGCCTCTTCTAATCAGCTCCATTGTTCCTCATGTCTGTTTTATTGATAGTACCATGCTGATTTTTTTTTTTATCACCGAAGCATTATAGTATATTTTCAAGTCATGGATTTTGATACCTCTTGCCTTTTCTTAGTTTACCAGGATTGTCTGTATCTTCTTATTCCAGATGAATTTTTAAAATGTTTTGCTACTGACATTATTCCAACAGTATTTTCATAAGGATTGTATTAAATCTGCTCAATGGTTTGGGGAATATATATTTTTTTCACAATGTTTGTTTTTCCTATCCATGAACAAAGCGTAACTTTAATTTTCGGAAATCTTAGATTTTGTTTTTTCCCTATTTTTTAAAAGAGAATACAATTTTGTTAAAACTAACCATATAGAATTTCAAATCAAGATAATAGTAGGAAACTAACAATGGATGTTAAATTGTATGTTGTTATATTCAAAGCATCTGCCCAGAATAGCAGACATAGGCATGAAAAATTGATCAGATAATTAAGCATTAACTTTTTCTTTCAAAAAAATCAATAGGACCCAGCAATGTAAGAATACACATTCTTCTCAGCAGCACAAGTGATAATCTCCAAACTAGACCATACAATGGTCTATAGAGCATTCTTATATAAATGAAATGGAGTTGAAATTATTCCATGAATATTGTCTAATGATAGTGCAATGAAACTCAGAAATTATTAGCAAAAAATCACAAAAATTGCATAAGCACCTGAAAATGAAATAACAACCTCCTAAACAACCAGTGCGTCACACAATATATTAAACACTATCTACAATCCAATGAAAGTGAAGATATAACTTATTGGAACCTATCTTAAGATAAAATTTACAGTGCTAAATTCACACATTAGGGAAACAAAACAAGCACAAATAAACAATCTTACGGTGCAACTCAAGCTCCAGGAAAAGAAAACCAAGTGAAGCCCAAAGAAGGCAGGAAATTTAAAGATTAGAGCAACAGTTAATGTTGTTGAGACAAATAAAACAATTCAAAGAATTAATGAATGAAAGAGTTGGTTCTTTGGAGGAATAAATAACATTGACAAACTCCTAGTCACCAATCAAAAACAAAAAAAGGAAATAAAACATGCAACTTCATGTAAAATGAAATGAAAGAACAAAATCACTAGAGACCCCACACAGATTCAAAAGGTCATCAATGTCTACTTCCAAAAGCTTTCCTCTCAAAAAATGGAAAACAGAGGAAATGGACATTTTCATAGATACATAAGAAGTGTCAAACCAGTGTTCATAAAATATACAAACTCTGAATAACCAAATAACAGAAATTGAATTTGAAAATTTAATTAAAAAACCTAACATGGGCCGGGGATGTAGTTCAGTGGCGCAGCGCCTGCCTAGCAAGCGCAAGGCCCAGAGTTGGATTCCCGGTACAAAAAAAAGTAAAAAACCTAACATTCGCGCCCAGGCCCGGCATGTAAGTGAGACTTCCCAGGGCACTTGGGATCCTCATTCAAACCCAGGTCCAGTGTGTGAGTGAGAATTCCCAGGGCCCACCTGATCTTCATTTGAGCCAGCAGCCAGGCCCATCGAGTGAATGGAATTTCCTCCGTCATACAGGCCTGTTATGGAACCTGTGCCAGAACTCCCCACAGAGAAGCTAGAGGCAAAATGAATCCAGCTAATCCAGGAGCAGACCATCTTGCCATAGTGGCACAGCAGGTTCACTTTGATGAGCTGCAGCAGGAAAAAATAGAGAACAGCAGCCAGATCCAAGCTACACTCACCTGGACAAGTTTGAACTTCATAGATCCAAACCTGGTGTAAGAACTCTATCAAAGCTGTACACCAAAGATTAGAAGACAGTGCTATACAAAATAACAAAAATAAGGAGCAAAATGCAATCTCAGGGCCCGAGCCCACCCAGAGCAAATGCAGGAGACAATAGCATAGAACAGTGGTTCTCAGCCTTTCTAATGCCATGACCCTGCAATACAGTTCCTCATGTTATGGTGACCCCAAACCAAAAAAAAATTTGGTGGCTACTTCAAAACTGTAATTTTGCTACACTTATGATTTGAATGTAAATATCTGATATGCATTATGTATTTTCCGATGGCTTTAGGCGATCCCTGTGTTTTGGTCGTTCAACCCCCACCAGGGTCGTGACTCACAGGTTGAGAACCACTGGCATAGAAGAAAGTGGAAATCACACACCTGAAATCTCTGAAATAATAGCAGCTGAAGTGAAGAAACAACTACAGAAAGGCATAGAGGAAATCAGATCAGAAACAATACCTGAAGTAAAAAAAAAAAAAAAAAAAAAAAAAAAAAAAAAAAAAAAAAAAAAAAAAAAAAAAAAAAAAAAAAAAAAAAAAAAAAAAAAAAAAAAAAAAAAAAAAAAAAAAAAAAAAAAAAAAAAAAAAAAATGATAACTATAATGAAAGAAGTACAGGGCCAGGGAAATACCTCAGTAGATTAAGTGCTTACCTGGTAAGCATAAGGTTCTGAGTTCAATCTCCAGTACCACAGAAAGAAAGAAAGAAAGAAAGAAAGAAAGAAAGAAAGAAAGAAAGAAAGAAAGAAAGAAAGAAAAGAAAGAAGGAAGGAAAGAAAGAAGGAAGGAAGGAAGGAAGGAAGGAAGGAAGGAAGGAAAGGGCCAGTGAGATGGCTCAGTGGTCTAAAGCACCTGCTTAGGCAAGCTTAGGCAATCTCAGGGAACATGGTTTGATCACCAGCACCAGATGCTGGTGTCAGCCTCATGCCCAGGGCACGCTGAGCGAGCCATCTAAAAAAAAAAAAAAAGAATTTAAGAAAGAAAGAAACTACTAAGGGCTTCTAAAGAAGACACTGATTAAAAAAATGAAAAATAGAAAAATGATGGAATCCTCCAATGAGTATATAGGAAAGAAATACAATGTGTGAAGCAGATTCAAAGAAATATACAGAAAATCAAAACCGCAATCACAAGCTGACAAAACCATTTCAATGAAAGTGAAAATAAACATTGAGACCTCAAAGCCACCATTGCAGCTAGTGAAAATGTTAGAAAAGATCTCTTAAAAACAACTAGGATGCAGGAAAAAAATAATTCAACATCTGCAAATGATACAAAGATGAATAATGTAAGACTAATAGGCATCAATGAGAAAGGAGTCAATACAGATGATATAAAAGAATATAAACAGAAGTAATAGCAGGAAACTTCCCAAATACAAGTAAACAATTTGACATTCAGTAAGTGAAGCATATAGAACTCCAAATGACATCACATCAATTAAAAACATGCCCAGATGTATAATAATCAAGATCCCAGAAATTCGGCAAAAGAATAATATACTAAAAGCCACTAGAGAAAAGAAACAGATCAGGGGCCTGGCGGGATGGCTCAGTGGCCTAAGGCGCCTGCTTGGGAAAGCTTGGGCAGCTTCAGGGACCGCGGTTTGATCCCCGGCACCACATGCTGCACCAGCCCTGCCCTCGGGGCAGGCTGAGCCGGCCATAAAAATGAGTGAATAAACAAATAAAGGTTCTGAAACAAGAAAAAAAAATTAAAAAAAAAAGAAACAGATCATATTTAAAGGCAAATCCATAGAATAATGGCAGATTTCTCAAAAAAAAAAAAACATGAAATCAAGAAAAGCATGGAGCAAAGTACTATAAATCTTGCAAGAAAACAAATTACAACACAGGCCCGGCAGGATGGTTCAGTGGTCTAAAGTGCCTGCTTAGGAAAGCTTAGGAGGCTGCAGGCACCGCGGTTTGATCCCCGGCACCACAAGCTATGCCAGCCCTGCCCTCAGGGCGGGCTGAGCCGGCCATAAAAATAAATAAACAAAATAAAGTTCTTTAAAATAAAATTACAACACAGACTGATATACCCTGAAAAACTCTCAAGTTCAATGGAGAAGTGAAATACTTCCATAACAAAGAACAGCTAAAGAATTTCATGATGACAAAGCCAACCCTATACAGACTACTAAAATATACTCTAGAGAAGGACCAAAATGATCACAAATCCACAAGTCAGAAAAGAAAGAACCCACCACATAGAACAAATAATTAAACATGGGAGAAAAAACGGTATACAACAGTAGGAAAATAACATTTCAATCATAAGGCAATACATCTCATTTATAATCATCAATGTAAAGACTCAATTCACCAATTAAAAGAAACAGACTGGCAGAATGGATTAGGAAGCAAAATCCAACAATATCCTGCATACAAGAAACACACTTAACTCATTAAGAAATTTATATCCTGAAAATCATAGGACAGAAAATAATACGACATGCCCCAGGACCTCAGAACAAAGCAGGAGTAGTAATCTTGTTTTCAGACAGTCTGAACTTCAAATCAAGAATGATCAAATAAAATAAAGAAGATGACTGCATACTTGTTAGTGAAAAATACAGGAGGAAGTGGTAACAGTCATAAATATTTAAGCTGCAAACATGGGAGCACCGAGCTATATAAGACAAATATTAATGGATGTGAAAATTTAACATCCAATACCACAATCTTAATAGAAGAACTTAGCAACCCCTTTTCTCAAAAAGATAGGTCAAACAGACAAAAAATTAGCAAAGAAGATTCACAATACCTATGCTTTTGTTTACATTTTCAATTTTTTTTGTGGGCTCAGGCTGCCTTAAGTGTGTGTCTAAGAATCAAGCTGCCAGCCGCTGTGCCTGACTGGTATAGCCAGTGCAAGTGCTTAAACCACTGAGCTAACCTGAATGCCCCTACTCTTTCAAATTGTTACACTAGAGGATAATACAATGTTTTCATATGTGGGTCTAAGTTATTTCACTTATGAATATAGTCTCTAGTTTTGTCCACTTAACTTTTTGTCCATTTCTCAGTTGATAGATATCTGGGTAGTTTCCAAGATTTATGTATTTGTTTGTTTGTTTCTTTATTTGTTTATTATATATTTATTTATTTATTTATTTATTTATTTATTTATTTATTTATTTTGTGGAACTGGGGATTGAATTCAGACCCCTGTGCTTGGCAGGCAGGCGTTTATTCTACTGAGCTATCTCCCCAGCCCCCAAGATTTATCTATGATAAATTTGGCTACAACAAACATGGCTGCACATATATCACTGTGGTATGATGGTTTCATTTCTTCTGGAAAAGTACACAGAAAGGATGTGCCTGGATGTAATAGGAGCTCTAATCCTAGCTTTCTTTGGGCGATGTTGTGGAGGAATTTTACTAACTGTGAAGGGTGGCGACTTCTAAAGTTGGAGACTTGATCCATGATCTACTGAGATTATGTGTTTTAGTACTGATGAGATTACAGTCTGAGTACTGCTGGGAATTATAGGTGTGGCCTGAGGCGGATAGGCTAAGGCAGAGAGCCTGATGTAATTTAAAGAGAGACAGAGAGACAGACTCATGCTGTTGCTCTGCTTCCCTGATTGGTTGACTGCCTCTGTCACCATTTTGTTGCTGTTCCACCACTATGAACTGCTGGCCTCTGCATTGTGCCGCTCTCCCTTGGATCCAGCCAAGTATGGACTCAAACCTCCAGTAACTGTGAGCTAAATAAACATTTCTTTCCTTCGTTTTGGGTGTGGGGTATTTGTTCCAGTAATGAGTAAAAAGTAACTAAGACAGAAGACGTGGAGAGGATCAAGCCAGGGAGATGCAGAGATTCTCTCACCTGATACAGAGAGGATCCAGAATGTTTGGATTTTTGCTAAGAGCTGAGTTTGAGGGGCAGGTTCAGTGACAGAGAAGGAGTAGTTTGAGGTCCCTTCTATGCACAGGAAAAGTAAAAGGAAGTTGTACCCAGGGCTGGTGTGGGAGAGAAGAAGTAAGTGGTCATTGGGAAAATACGCTGGTTTTGTAGGGGATTCATCCATGTTGGGTCAGGGCTATGATGACTTAGGAGTTTGTACTCTGGCCAGAAGCTATCATTCCTGTCTTTTCACTGTTATGAAGGGGCAATTGATTTCATACACTGCAGCCTGCTGGATGGGGGCATCATTATGAGTGTGAGGAGCTTGACAGAATGATGGTCAACACCCACATAAAACCTAGTGCCAGGTGTTTCTGCCAGGATGAGAAGTTAGTAAAGGCTCACATCTGAGATTGAAGAATTCTTATGTGGCACCTGAAAGTTATCCTGGGGTTTTTAATCATTTTGTTAGGCATAGATGTGAAGGTGACTAAAGTTGTGAAGACTGCTCAGGTGACAAGGGCTAAGGATCAGGAAAAGTGGAAGTGTTGGATGGAATGCAGTTGTCTGGGCAATACTTGCCTCAGGTGATGTGGAACCAGGAGGACAGACTAGCAACTTTTACCACTGTTACTATTGAGAGAATGACCAGGTGGTCCTACATGGTCTCCTCCATGTAGGATCTAGTCCTGTAGGTTTAGAGGATTTAAGATACATTAAATCTCCAGGAAATATGGATGGCACCAATTGAGTGGTATTTAGTGGTTGTGGGAGACAGGAGTAAGTGTGTTGTCACAGTAGGTACCAGAGGAAGGATAGAATGAGTATATAGTCAGTGATGGGAAAAAAAATAATCAGAAGTGGGGAAATTGTAAAAAAAAAAAGAAGAGTTCTCCCATACATGAGTTCAAATGTACTTAGGAATATAGGTGCCTTGGAACTACCTTGAGTCTAGTTAGAGGTAAGGGGAAGAGCTGAGGCCAAGGCAGGTGCAGTGCCAGGATAAGTTTGCTGAGGTGGGCCTTTTAAGGCCCATTTTCCTCCATTCACCTCTGATGTTTCGGAGCTATATGATGTCAGGGGATATAAGGGAAGGCTGAGGGACCACTGAGGGGGACTAGTACAGAGGTAGCATGGGTGGCACACATAGGACTGGAAGCATCCCAGAGTATGTGTTTAACAACAGAAGAGAGAAGATGGAGAGAGGAGCTGGCTGCACATTGAAGTTGGGTATGTAGGATGAGCACTGTGGGGAGAGAGGTGAAAGAGAAGCAGCACTTTTGGAAATCTCTTCCCATGTGCGGTGTGGGGAAGGTTGGGATAACAAGTAAATTATGAGAGAAAAACAGTGTGTTGGGTCAGCAGGTCCTGTAGGTCAGCCATCAACACCCAGTATGGAGAATGTAGATGTAATACAGTAACCTGGAAATGCAGAATGAACATTACATGTGGTCTCCATGTCAGCAAGTATGGTGTCCTAAATGAGATGTCCAGCAAGACTTGGAACTCTGAAAAAGATACCTCAATAAGGGCCACAGACTACAATTGTAGAACATTGGACTGTGTATGCTTCTGCTTCCTCTTAATTCAAAGAGAAGAATTTTTTTTCTTTCTTTCCTTAGCAATATCAATAGAAAGGTGAGTCATGCCCACATACTGTGCTCTATATCACTATTGTGAGGATAACATGTAGTGTGTCAACTGTTAAAAAAATTGTTTATTGAAAGTGTCAATGTTTAATTCTTTGATCAATCTTATAAACCGATATCTATTAATCTAAACTTATCCGATGATGAAAATTTGTAATATAACCATTGTTAAATTTTTCTGGTTTTGAAACTCTGTACTATATGTAAAAGATAAATAAATAAATAAATTTAAAAAAAAATAAATAAGAGCCACAGATACCAAGCCCTGTCATTCCCTTTCAGTGGCAAGACCATGCTAGTAAGCTACCAATGGATCTGGCTACAAGAGTTCTCATGTGAGAGTAAGGAATATGATGACATACCTGCCTCTGGCAGACAGGGCATTCGCATTTTCAGTGACCCTCAAGCTTGTAGATGGGACCAGACTTCATTGCTGGCTGCAGGTTGAGGAAGGCTCATGCTTAGTGTTGTTCTTCACTGCACTTAAAACATGGTCCAAGAATGAATCAGGTGGCAGGATTGTTTAGGCTCAGCATTACCTTACAAAGGTTCTGCTTTGATGGAAGTCTTAGATGTCACAGCCAAAGGCTCACACTTGTCTATCATTAATTTGTCTATCATTAATTTTTGTCTCTATTACTGAAGTCATGGAAAGCCACATTAAATCTCCTTGGTGGGGACTGAGGGTCAAAAATCTGTCTTTAAGCTTGGCACAAGTGTCAAGTGTGCATAGGGATATAAAGTAGAAATCAATAACCATTGTTCATTCAAGAGAATCTGAGTCTTCATTAGCATACATGTGTGGAACCAATACACTTAATTATTAAAATTTTATCAATTTTTTTTTGCAGAACCAAGGATCAAACTTGGGACCTTGCATTTGTCAAGTAGGCACTTACGTTCCTGAGCTATCTCCTTGGCCCCTGTCAGAATATTAAACACCATGAAATATAAAGTATAACCAGAGAAGTGTTGTTTCTTACCAACCATGGATGTTCTAGTAGATTGTTAACAGAAAAGTTATATAACTTTAGACATCATTTAATATCAATAGACATACACAGTAGCATAGCATAATAGACATGCTGATATCCTCACTTTACCTAAGGCTCTCTAAGCATACATCACATAAGTTTTTGTCAAAAAATTATCATTTTAGGCTGGGCGTGGTGGCTCACGCCTGTAATCCCAGCACTCGGGAGGCTGAGGCAGGAGGATCGGTGTGAGTTCGAGACCAGCCTGGGCTACAAAAGTGAGCTCAGGACCAGCCTCAACTGCATAGTGAGACCCTGTCTCAAAAAGACAAAAAAAAAAAATTATCATTTTACTGATGACATCATGTTGACTTGACATCACCCTTTTATTACAAATATCTGGAGCATAAAAGAAAAACATAGGTTCAAATCTGAAAGAAAATTTACATATTAGAATACTGTACATTTAGAAGGTATGAATACATTTAGTATATCAAGAACATCTTTATGAAAAAACTTTATTTTATTCTGTTGTTTTGAAAAACTTTATCTTTTAACCAATTACCAAATTATTATGGGTGTGTTACAAGAGATTATGGAGATTATTGGGGCGGTCTTTATTAATGAAAACTGTTGGCTACCTATCTATCCACCAAAATGGAGTGCTGCCCAATAATATCTCATTTTAATGATTTTTGTTTAATTACCTTAAAATTTTTGATGACCTGTCAGTAAACCAATATCTTGTCATTAGTCTCCTCTGACAGTATCTAATGTTACTTTTGAAAACAAACTGCAAACTGACTTCCACAGTGGTTGTGGCAGTCTATACTCTCATCAGCAACAGAGAAGGACTCCTTTCCCCACCACTGCTTCAGCAGTATTGGTTATTGGTTGATTTCTTAAGGAGAACTATTCTTTCTGGGGTGAGATGCAATCTCAGTGTTTTTTTCAGTTTGCATTTCTCAAATGGGCAATAATGTTGAACTTCTTTTGATATATTTATTTGCCATTTGTATTTTTTTTTCATCCAAGAAATCTCTGTTCATTTCAGATGTCAATTTCTGGATTTGGTCTTTCAATTTTGGGGTCCTGATTTTGTTTTATTAAATTTTATTCTAATTTTGATCTTTTGCATGTGGAAAACCATTTTTCCAGCACCATTTATAAAGAGGTTATCATCCTTCCAATGAAAACGTTCAGCCCTTTTGTCAAAGATAAGGTAGCTGAGTGTGCTTATGGTTGGGTTTGCATCTTCTAACCTGTTGTATTGATCCTGACATTTGTTTTGTTGTCAGCACCATAGTAATCTTATCATAGTAACGTTGTAGTTAATATTTCAAATCATGGATTGTGATGCACTCTGCTTTACCTTTGTCATCAGGATTGGTTTTCTTATCCTAGCTCTCTTCTCATTTCAGAAGTTTAAGAATGGTTTTCTGTATGTATGAGTTTTCTAATGGCATTTGTTTTTTTTAAAATCATTTACTTAAAAAAATAAAAAATAAAAAAAATAAAATCATTTACTTATTTATTCATCTATTTGTACAGGGTGTCGCTATGCATCTCAGACTCATTGTGATCCTCCTGTGCCAGCCTTCCCAGTGCTAGGATTATAGGCATACACCACTATAACCAGTTTCCATGGTTGACAAACTCTCCATGACTTCTCTGGCTGCCATGGCATGCAATAGTGGGGATCAAACCTGGATCCTTGCATTTGCCAGGCAAACATTTAGATGATCGATCTATTTCCCCAACACCGTGTCTCATCTTTGAAAGCAAATTTTAAAATCTATTATTTTATTTCCTTGTCTTAGTTACTTTTCACTTGTTGCTGGGACAAATACCCGACACTCAAAATGAAGGAAGGAAAGGTTTATTTAGCTCACAATTTGTGGAGGTTTCAGTCCATATTTGGCTGGCCCAAGGCCGAGTGGAACAGAGCAGAGAGCATCCAGTTCATGGTGACAGAACAGCAACAAAATGGCAGCAGATGTAGGCAGCCAAACACAGCAGCAGAGCAGCAGCAACAGCTCGAGTCTGTCTCTCTGTCTCTCTTTATATTACATTCAGGGTCTCCGCCTTAGCCCCCACCTTAGGCTACACCCATAATCCCATCAGTACTAAAACCCATAATCTCAGGGATCATGGATCAAGTCTCAAATTCAAGAAGTCTCCGCCCAATGACTACATGAGGCTTTGGGGGGACAACTAGACATAAACCATAACATTCCTTATAGCTATTTTTTAATTTTATTAATTTTAATAAGAAAGAAATAACAAAAGAGTTTCAAAGCACATTAGCAGGAAAGTCACAATAATTAATACAATGCATATTGTCTTCATCTAGCTGATCGCAGTAAAAGATGCAGGCATGTTATCTTTTCTAGACACTATTAGTACAAATATTTCTTCTCACTGAATGATAGTAGTGGGTAATCAGCAGAACTAACCTGGCTTTACATTTTAGGCCTCGTGGTTAAACTTTTCTGCTGATGTTTAAGGGCAAGTTAAAGCAAGACCTGTATAACAAAACATGTAACTTTTGTATCTCCCAAGGTCAGTCAAATCCCCTCAGGATTTACCTTGAAACTATGTATAGCATTTTGTAGAACTTTTGTCATTGTCAGCCATCTGGATGAGTCATGGCCATTGCTTGACCAGTTTGCTCTCTGTTAAAGCCTGGGGGAATGTTTTCTCTCTAGGTGACTCTCCTTAGGCACACTATACATCATCAATCCCTTTCCTCCGTGGTCCTATAATCACCCTGAACAGAAAATTTGGGGCACCACTGACTTATAGGATGTTACAGTACAGGTTCTCTTATATCCTGAGTCCTCACTGACCTAGAAGGGCTAGGGCCAAAATATTGGCTATCTTCATAGCCCTTATCTTTCTCTAATTTTTTTGTCTGCAATCTTAAGTTGTTAACCCTCTGGAAGAGAAGCTTAGTGATTCTATTACCCTATAACACAGGCACTTGAACATAACATCTCTGTCTTTCTGAATATCAAATGCCTCAGACAACATGGAACTGCATTTTTTCATCAATCATAGATATTCCAATAAATCTCTACAGAATGTGACAAAAAATCAATTACACATTTTTATGCAGACATTTAGAAATCTAACCGTATACACAATTGTAGCAGGTCAATTCTATGGCATTTTTTCCTTGTTTCTTATTCTCTTTTACTAACCTTTAAAAAGAAAACAACCATTTACCTGAGAGAGAGAATAGCAATAATTGATATGAAACTAGAAGCAGCATACATCTAAAAGACAAGAATGACAGACATTCCATGCATGGTTTCAGTACTACACATTGCTATCCTCAGTGTAGTTGCTTGCATCACTGATATTAGCATATACAGTTAGCCAGGCTAAGAATTCTACTAAAGGACTGCTACTTTCAAAAAACGATTGGAGATTCTTAAGATCATTTTCTAAAGCATCCTGTGTTTATAAGTGCATGGTTTTGACCCTGCAATTTTTCCTAACTTTTCTGCTTGCTATCTCTTTGTTGTTTAATCCTTAAGATCCTGATTTCCATTTAGCTGTCTTATGCCTTTCTATTATTATTTCTTCTTTGAGTTCTTAAACTAGGGAGACTATATGATATTTACACATGTAGGTCTGGTTTATTTCACTTATGAGTTTATGTTCAAGATATATACACTTATATATGAATGCTTCAAGTTTATCATTTTTTGTAGCTGAGTAATATTCTTGTTATGGTTTACATTTAGTTGTCCCCCCAAAGCCTCATGTAGTCATTGAATGGGGACTTCTATAGATTGAGACTTGACTCATGAGTCACTGGGATTATGTGTTTTAGTACTGATGGGATTATCGGTCTGAGTAAGGCTGGTACTGTGGGTGTGGTCTAGGGCGGATATCCTAGGGCAGAGAGCCTGATAGGAACATAAAAAGAGGCAGAGACACAGACTAGGGCTGTTGCTCTCTGCCGCTCTGTTTGGTTGGCTAACTCTGCCACCATTTTGTTGCTGTCCCACTGCCATGAACTCGATGCTCTCTTCCCTGTTCCTCTCAGCCTTGGGCCAGCCGAATATGGACTGAAACCTCCAGTAACTGCGAGCTAAATAAACCTTTCCTTCCTTCATTTTGAGAGTCAGGTATTTGTCCCAGCAACAAGTAAAAAGTAACTAAGACAATTCCATTTTATAAAAAATCATATCTTTTTCAACCATTTTTAAGGTGATGAGCTTTTTGGTTATTTCCAAGATTTGGCTGTCACAAATTGTGCTACTATAAATATAGGTGCACAAATATCACTATGAGATGATATTTTCAGTGCTTTTGGGGAAAAAATTTCCCAGTACAGGGATAGCTTAATTGAACAGGAGTTCTAGTCTTAGTTTTCAAGGTTCTCCACAATGATTTCCATAGTGGTTGCACCAGTCTACACACCCACCAGCAGTGAAGAAGGGTTCCTTTTTCCCCACAGCCTCTCCAACATTTGTTGTTGTTTCAATTCTTTATAATAGCTATTCTTTCTGGGGTGAGATGATACCTCAGTGTTGTTTTAAATTTCATTTCAGGGTCCGGCAGGATGGCTCAGTGGTCTAAAGTGTCTGCTTGGGAAAGTTTGGGCGGCTTCAGGGACCGCGGTTCAATCCCCGGCACCACATGCTGCGCCAGTCCTGCCCTCAGGGCAGGCTGAGCCGGCCATAAAAATGAGTGAATAAACAAACAAAGGCTCTGAAACAAGAAAAAAATAAATAAAATTAAAAATTATAAAAATAAATAAATAAATAAATTTCACAGATGGCTAGTGATGGGAGTGTTTTTTCATGTATTTATTAGCTTATAGTATTTCTTCCTCTGAGAAGTGTGTGTTCATCTCGGATGCCCATTTCTGGATTGGGTCTCTGAATTTTGGGGCCCTAAATATCTTTAATCCTTCATAAATTCTCGATAGAAGACCTTTATCTGAATACTTATTAGTTAAGAAATCTTCAGAATTTGTGGGCAGTATTTTCACTCTGTTGGTAATTTTTTTTTTGACATGGAAAAACTTCTCAACAAGAGGAGGTCCCAGTTATTAGTTCTTTCAAGCGTTACACATGTATTTTGATTTTTGTCCATGATCTGTTTGCCTACCCCGATGTTTTCTGGATTTCCTCCTACTTTCTCTTTCAGGGGATTAGTGTTTCTGTTTTTATATTTAGATCTTTAATCCATTTTGACTTTAGGTTAGAGCATGTTGATAGACTTGGGTCAAGTTTTAGTTATCAGCCTGTAGAGAGCCAATTCTCCCAGCATAATTTGTTAAAGAGGCTATTCTCCCAGTGAACATGTTTGGCCCCTTTATCAAAGATAAGGTGGCTTAGTGTGTACATAGTTGCTTCTGCATCTTCTAATCTATTGCACTGATCCTCAGGTCTATTTTTTTCTCAATACCACGCTGATTTTATCACAGCAGCTTTATAGTATAATTTTAAGTCTGGAATTGTAATGCCTCCTGCATTATCTTTGTTGCCAACGATTGCCTTTGCTATTCTAGGTCTTTTCTGGTTCCAAATAAATTTGAGGAATGCTTTCTCTAGTTCTGTGGGGTATGCTGGTGATATTTTGTAGGGATTGCATTATATTTGCATGACAATTTTGGAGGTATAACCATCTTCACAAGTTCTTTCTTCCTATCCAGGAGCAGGCAATATCTTTCCATTTTGTGGAATTCTCTACGATCTTTTTTTTTCAGAGTACTGTGGTTTTCACTGAATAGATCTTTTGCTTCTTTAGTTAGATTAATTCCTATGTATTTCATTTTCCACTGTGCTATTGTAAAATGTATTGTTCCTCTATTTTCTCTCTCAGTGTGTTTGTTATCTGCACAGAGGAATGTTATTGACTTTTGGGTAGTGACTTTGTATTCTGCTATGCTACTGAATTTGTATAGTAATTCTAGTACAATCTTGGTAGAGTTCTTTAGGTCTTCCAAGTAGATTACCATGTCATCTGCAGATAATAATAGTTTAACTTCTTCTTTACCTATTCTTATTCTTTTTGTTTCTCTTGTCTAATGGCTCTAGGTAATGATTCCAGAACTGTATTGAATAGGAGTGGTAATAGGGGACATCCTTGTCTTATGCCAGATTTGAGACTAAAAGACTTCAGTTTTTCCCGATTTAGAATTATGTTAACTGTTGAATTGTTGTAGATGGCTTTTATCAGGTTCGTGTACAGGCACTCTATTCCAATATTCTTTTAGGACTTTGAACATGAATGAGTGTTGAACTTTCTCAAAGGCCTTTTCTGCATCAATTGAGACGATCATGTGATTTTTGCTTTGGCTCTATTGATATAGTGTATTGCATTTATAGACTTGCATATATTCAACCATCCTTGCATCCCTGAGATGAATCCTACCTATCCTGGTGTATAATCTTCTTGATGATTTATTGTTTTTTAGTGGCAAGGATTTTTTTTTTGAGGATTTTTACATCTATGTTCATGAGAGAAATTGGCCTGTAGTTCTCTTTTTTACTTGCATCTCTCTCTGGTTTTGGTATCAGTGTAATACTTGCCTCTAGGAATAATTTTGGAAGGATTGCTTCTTTTCTATTTCATTGAAGAGTTTGAGGAGTATTGGGATTATGTCTTCTATAAATTTCTTGCAGAATTCAGTGGTGAATCTATCAGGTCCCAGACTTTTCTTTGTCAGTAGGCTTTTTATTACATTTCGTATTTCATTGGCTGTTATTGGGTCATTGAGAATACTATATCTTCTTGATTCAGTTTGAGTAATTTGTACTTTTCTAGGAATCTGTCCATTTCATCTGTGTCTTCAATTCTGTGAGAGTAAAGATTCTCAAAGTAGCTATTTATCATCCTCTGAATCTGTGCTGGGTCTGTAGTAATTTGACCCTTTTCATTCATTATTGCTTGAATTTCAGTCCTTTTTTTCCTCTTTTTCATGACGTTAGCTAGGAGCTTATCCATGCTATTTAATCTTTGAAAGAAGCAGCCTTTTGATTCATTAATTCTTTGTATTATTTCTTTATCTTGATTGAGTTAACTTCTGTTCTAATCTTTATAATATTCACCCATCTTTGGGCTTTGGGTGTGACTTGCTCTTCCTTTTCTAGATGATCTAGGTGCAGTATTACAGTGTTTAATTTTTCCCATTGTGTTTTCTTAATGTGCAAGTTCACAGCTATAAATTTTCCTCTAAGAACTGCTTTCATGGGCCCGGCGGGATGGTCAGTGGTCTAAAGCACCTGCTTGGGAAAGCTTGGGGGGCTTCACGGACCATGGTTCGATCCCCTGGCACCACATGCTGCGCCAGCCCTGCCCTCGGGGCGGGCTGAGCTGGCCATAAAAATGAGTGAATAAACAAATAAAGGTTCTGAAACAAGAAAAAAATAAATAAAATAAAAAATTCTTTAAAAAAGAAAAAGAACTGCTTTCATTACATCCCACAAATTCTGAAAAGCTGTTTTTGGATATTTGTTAAATTGTAGATATTGGATACTTTTATCATTTATTTTCAGTTTCATTGGACTGCGGTCAGATAATATACATGGGATAATTTTTGTTTTCTTGCATATACTTAGGTGTGATCTATGAAACAGTATGTGGTCTATTTTAGAAAATGTCCCATGCGCAGCTGAAAAAATTGTGTATTCTGAAGTGGTTGGGTGGAACACTCTGTGTATGTTCACTAATTCCAGTCCTTTCAAGTTCTGGTTCAGCTCTGCTACTTCTTTGCTAAGTTTTTCTCTGCTTGATCTATCTTTTTCAGATAAGGGGGTGTTGAGGTCTCCTGTTAAGATTGTGTTATTGGATATTAAATTTTTCATGTGCACTAAGATTTGTCTTATATAGCTGGATACTACCAAGTTGGGTGCCTACATATGTATGAATGTTACTTCTTCCTCTTGAATTTTTCCTACCCAGTATACAATGGCCTTCTTTATTTCATTTGATCATCCTGTGTTTGATGTTGAGACTGTCTTTGAGCAACATTTGCTACCCCTGCTTTTTTTGAGGTGCTGGGGATATGTGGTATTGTTTTCCATCCTTTGAGTTTCAGCCTATGAATTTCTTTATGAGTTAAGTGTGTTCCTTGTGTACAGCATATTTTTTGGATTTTGTTTTCTAATCCTTTGTACCAGTCTATTTCTTTTAATTGGTGGATTAAGTCCATTTACACTGTTAGAATTGCAATGTCTTGACTTATGCTTGACTTCTTATTTACCTGCTGCTGTTTATGACTTTTATCCGTGTCTAATTGTTTGTCCTATTTAGTGGATTCTTTCCACCCTCATTTGTGGAGTTCTGGTCTTTTTGTTCTCTCTCTAGAATATTTTTTAGTATTCTGTGTAGAGTTGGCTTTGACATCATGAAATTCTTTCGTTCCTCCTTATCTTGGAAGTATTTCACTACATCACACTTGAATGAGTTTTGCAGGGTGTAGCAGTCTGGGCTGGAATTTTTTTTTATGGAGTGCTTGAAGCACCCTACTTCATGATCTTCTTGAAGCACCCTACTTCATGCTCTTCTTGACTTCATGGTTTGTGAAGAGAAATCTGCCATTATTCTGGGGGGTTTTTCTTTTTTTCTTTTTTTTTTTTTTTTTTTTTTTTTTTTTTTTTTTTTTTTTTTTTTTTTTTTTTTTTTTTATTTTT
>PVJA010032694.1:0-23929 GCA_004027025.1 Myocastor coypus
TATATACCTATATGTATTAATCTAAACTGATCTGATGATGAAAATATGTAATATAACTCGTGTTAAATTTAAACAATAAAAAAAGGAAAAAAAATAAATAAATTTTCAAAAAAAAAAAAAAGATTCACTCATCAGGCCGTGCGTGGTGGTGCACGCCTGTAATCCCAGCACTCAGAAGGCTGAGGCAGGAGGATCAGTGCGAGTTCGAGACCAGCTTGGGCTACAAAAGTGAGCTTAAGGCCAGCCTGAACTGCATAGCGAGACCCTGTCCCAAAAAGACAAAAAAAAAAAAAAAAATTCACTCATCATAAAAATGCAGTTTTGGGTTCTACTTTCCAAATATTCTAACATGATAATCATGTAATGTAACCTGGGAGTCAACAAGTGGTTCAAGTATTTCGAGGGCAAGTAGAATGCTAGGACTCTGATAAAGTTGATGTTTTCATATTAACTCATAAATTTGTCTTTAGCTTTAAATCGAATCACACATATTCAATTTAGAGGAAATCTGGCTTCCTATGCTCTCAGTATTCTTACTGTTGGTTAATAATATTGCATATTAATAATGTCACCAGACAGGTTCCAAGGATGTTCCCCAGAGGAGAAAAAGACCTCATTTCATCCCCCTACCTTTAAAATAGTCATTTCAGGATGTATCAGTGAAGGATAGGGGCTGATTTATTAGGCAGAGATAGAAAGTAAAGAAAAATGTGGAGAAGACTCCAGCTTGCAGATTTTGAGGGAGCACAGTGATGCAGAGAGTCAGACTGGCCCGCACACAGCAGAAGGACAACCTGTTGTGCACAGGTATGGAGGGTGTGAGTTTGGATGGCCGTGTATCTCAGGCCTTCTTGTGCAAGTTGGAAGAAATCCCTATTGTTTCATGGGACAATCTGATCTCTGATCCTTCTGAGATGATTACTTCAGTGTGGGGCAATCTCGGTTCTGCGGAGGCTCTTCTGGAACCAAAATTACCATCTGCTTAAGGAGATGACCGGAGACTTCTAAGCACAGATGAATGATTGTCGCCTCTTCCTATAACGTCCTTGCTCTTAGAGGGGAATGATATAGTTATGTACATGGAGAGTTAGTCAAACTTATTTTGCCAACATTTAGATACACATTCCCTAAGTGATTAAAGTGCCTCTGTACTGTGCTATTCAAAAATCTGCTCCAAAGTTTTCAGCTAATAAATGCATTTTAGGTCAAAAAATCTGCTTGCCAGAGCAATTTTTCTTTGGCAAAAGTTAATTTTAAGTCCTGGACTGCTTCAGATAAAAAAAAAAAATTATACTTTTAAGTAACAGGTTAAAGCCTAAAAGTCTATTTTCTGTCCTTATGACAGTCCTATGTAAGTCATGGTATTCAAATTTTGTTTCCTTGCATTTTAATTCTATCTCTTAAAAACAGCACAAACTTGAATTTTTTAAATTTATTACAGATCATCTAAATTTTGACTGGAATATGAAATGACAATACCTTAAAACTAAACAAAATAGTGACTGAGAAAATAGCTCAGGGAGGTCTAAGCACCTCTCTGGTAATCACAAGGTCCTAAGTTTGATCTCAGGTACTGTATGCTGTGCCAGAACCCCCAGCCAACATGCTGGCCACCAAAACCAGTGCTGGGGAGGCTAAGAGAGGAGGATCACTATGAGTCCAAGCTGTAGAGTGAGACCACTCTACCGAATAAATAAGTAAATAAATAGAAGCCGAAAAAAGATAAAACAGCAACAAAAATTCAGGTTCTTATAATTGTAATGCTTGTATAGAAATGCACCAAGACCACATCCTGTCACCTTGATATTTTTTACCTTTTCTAGCATAGTGAATATGAACTTAGCATTGATGATAACTGGCTAAGATGACAATTCAGATATAATCATGTCTGTGTCACATAATGGTTTTGTAGGTTTTGCTTAAAATGCAGACTGGAAATTCACATATATTTTTTAAAGACTGGAGACTACTGTATAGAAATTAGACATGTGCCATTTATAAGACAAATGGATAGACATATTTTCCAAACTAAGTAATAAAGAGTTCATTTAAAACTGTTCTTTAAAAGAATTTAAGAATCAATAAAGCCACAAGTAAAATATTTAAAAGAAAATGTAAAAATAAGTTATGGCCAGTGGAAAATGCTCTCATATAAGGAAAAGGCAAAGGATTTCAATAATGCAATGGAACATAACTTTGTGAAGCTATGATAACTGGTTCTATCTTCTAACAGTAGTTATTATCTGTCTACCAGATTTACTGATTAACTATACTCTGAAGATTATGTTTAAGTCCCTTGTCTAATATATTTTAGTTTAAAAATGGAAATACTCACTTTTCTTCAGAAATCCCTAATTTACCAAGAATGAATGCCAGGGATTTATTATTCAATATGTTCAGAAATATTTGCAAATTGGTTTTTCTAAATGTTTCCTATCTATTGTTGTTATAAACAGGGGAAGGATTTGCAAGATATTAGGATAGGGGGGTGAATCACAATGTAAATAAAGTTGATTTATCCAGAAGGGTCAGCTGAGAAGCTTTCAGTCCCCTTAAATTCAGTTTAATGTCAGTAAACAAATGACCTACAATAGCTTTATCTGATGCTTACCTTAAAGGGCAAAGGAAAGCAGTGCTTTCCAGAGGGTACTGGCTTCAACTGCCTGGCCCTGTGGTTTAACATACTTAGTTTACGTATTCTCTATTCAATAATCCTGTAACTTGTTTTACCGATTTTTTAAACATATCAGATATAGTTTTCATCCATTCATTTCTTTAAGTAGCCATAATGAAATACACAAAGCTAGTCTTAGAAATGACTTTGAAGAAACTAGTGATAACTATTCATAGATCCAAAACATATTACTCTTCATGATGATTTGAATTCTATTAGGTGCTGATTATATTACTAATTGTTTTCTTGTCTTTAAATAAGTTGTACCTATGCACAAAAAAAGAATTGAAATATACTTTCTTTTATATATAAAATGTATGTTATACTGTGAAGCTGAAGTTAATCATAGGTATATAGCAGATAAATACATATACATACATATTTATATATACACTCAAATATCCATAAGCATGTATTATAGGCAGTTAAGATAGGTAGCAACACTACAGGCCATGAGACAAAGTAGGTCTTGTAGAGTCAGTACAGAAGATGAGAAGACGGGGTAAATGTGGGGGAGCCATAACGCCAAAGGCCAGACTCAAGACCAAAGATAGAACACTACACCCATATACTTTCTGTAAAGGTGAACAGCAGTGATTGATAGTCTAAGTACATATCAGTCATCTTGGGAGGGGTCCAGGAAAATCTACTGACTTACTCTCTCCAGGAGGAACCCTTCTTCATTCCATGTGCACTTGCTGTGGGATTCAACTCCTCATTTAATCAATATTTTCTAAGCAATTATACTTGCAATTTTATTGGTTCACTATACTTTTTGTTTCACCTCATGCCTACTTTGTGATTTTTTTCCGTTGGATCAATATTATCTAAAGCAATTATATTTATAATTTTGTGGTGCATGCCTGTAATCCCAGCTCTTTTGAGACTGTAAACAGGCAGATAACTATGTGTCTGATCTACTAGTGAGACCCTGAATACCCTGTAGATCCTTCCCTAAAAATACAAAGAAAGAAAAAAAAAGGCAGGGATGATGGTGAAATTCAGATAGTGTCCCTCACTAAACAGAGGGAGGAATGACTGCAAACTATAGGAGATGGAAGATAAGAAAAGCTTTTCTTTTCTTTTTTAAAATTTGTCTGGTACCTGGTCTCACTACACAGCTCAGATTCATAGTGATCTTCCTGTTTCAGCCTCCCCAGCTCTGGAATTACAGGTGTGCACCACCACACCGGTTCTCAGTGGCTGGCCCAGTGCACTTGGGGGTGAGATCAGCAAGGCACATCTTTCGGGGGTCAAATCTGGGTCCCTACACTTGCCCATGCAGGTGCTCACCACTGATGTATCTCACCAGTTCAGGAAAGGCTTATTGAATAAAAACTGTCTATCCCAGTATGTCTCCCAGGAATCAGTCTTCAGAAGAAAAATAAAAGATCATCCCAAAGTTTCTATGGACTGGGCAAAGTGGGCATCAACCTTCACTCTTCTTCCCTGTGATAAGGCTAATGTTCTTTAATTAAATATTTCCAGGATTAAGCCGGGCGTGGTGGCGCACGCCTGTAATCCCAGCACTTGGGAGGCTGAGGCAGGAGGATTGGTGCGAGTTCGAGACCAGCCTGGGCTACAAAAGTGAGCTCAAGGCCAGCCTGAACTGCATAGCGAGACCCTGCCTCAAAAAGACAAAAAAAAAGATTTCCAGGATAGCTGAGGATGGTGGTAAAAGCCTGTAAACCCAGCACTCTAGAGGCTGAAGTAGAAGGATATTTTAGTGCTGGAGCCTCAGCTTAGGCTACACAGTGAATGAATTCAAGGCCAGTTTGGACTACAGAGTGAGAATCTGTCTCAAAAAAACCCAAAAACCAAGCAAAAAGATTCTAGGAGGGAGATTAAAAATAACTGCATTCCACTACAGACAATTTCCTTAAGAAGATAAGGAAAATTCCAAGAAACTCTTTGCTGACACCTTAAGGAGAGAGAAGAGACTCGGGGATCAAAGCCCTGGGTTCTGGTTACACAACGCCATTTCTTGTAAGTACTCAGCCGGTTAATTCATTGAACTCTAGGGTTCTTTGTCAATCTCAGCAGTGTATATAATCGCTATTAATATAACTTGATAAAGTTAAGTACTATTCTTATTGTCTTTCTTTTATAGTTAGATAAACTAATGCACAAATAGTTAAATTATTTAAAGCAAATGAAGATTTGAGCTTGGATAGGCAGCATCCTTCAGACTACTTAGATCAAAAGTCTTTGCTTAATTTATTGGTTAATTGGCTTACTCTGACCATGAACCTTAGACCGGGGATATTCTACCACTGAGTTGAACGGCCATCATTTTTCATATTTTATTTTTTGAGACAAGGTCTTGCTAAAGTTAGCAGAACATATTGAATGTTACTTGGAATTGTGGTCTTTTTGCCTTAGCCTCCTTTACTTAATGTAAGTACAGTGCTGTTTATTTCCAGTGTCTGGCATATGGTGAGATCTTAAAATTTGTCTTGGATAATTAAATGGTTGTAAAATAATTACAATGAGTTTTACTGAATTATTATGATAATCTTTATTGGCAACATATAGACTAAAAGCCAGTTATATTTAAGGTTAAACCATTACAGTGGATCTGCTGCTTTTTGTCAATTATTTAACCTAGTTATACAGTTGTCTGCATAGAAGCATTGACTACCCATCTTAGTAATTTGTTTTTTTATTTTGAAATAACTTAGCTTTTTCAGAATTATTTCAAAGATAATACAGAATTTTTTCATGCACCCTCTGCTCACTTTCCTGTTATTTTAGATTACTATCTAGTACTTTTAACAAAATTAAGAAATTAACATTGATGCAACAATAAAAACTTAATTGCATACTATAACAAATGATCTGAATTGTGAAATTTGTTGGATTGAGAGCCATCCTAAGGGATTAGTAAAGTACACTTCTGGGTACATCTGAGTGCCTCATGAAATCTGAGCTTTGGGTTTGTACCTGGTCCCTGCCCACCAGCTGCCAGAGGTAAGCATGCTCAGTCCACTGTTCCTTTCTTTGACTTCGCTTTGCCGTAGAAGCCAGCCCATCATGAACAAAGCACTCACCCTGATATTGGTACAGTAAAAAGGCGTGAGGAGCAAAAGCAGAGCAAGGACATGGTGCACTCAGGTCCAGCCTTGGCTAGACTCATGCAGGGTGCTGGTCATGGCTCTTGTCCACCAAGACGGAGCCTGTCAAGGAGCAGTAGCCATAATCTGTTAGAAATTGTCTCATAACAGCAGATAAACATGTGCACAAATTTGGGAAAGGATGATTCTGATGGAAAACACATGGCATTCCTTGTGTTGTGTTTTTCATTCAGTGAACAATATTCACCAAATGAACATTTACAGGTAAAAATTGTATTCCATGTCTATAGATCTAAAATATTATAATATGTATCACATAATTTAGCATATATTTATTGTTATGGTCCAAAATCTTTGAAGGAGATATTTATGGTATCCTAAACATTAAGAAATATCTGCTTTTGTTTTACACTTATATATATTGCTTCCTTAGTTTGGAAGATGGCTTATGTTTTTCTTGTTGTTTGTTGTTGTTTCTATTAATTTCTTTGAAAAAACACACAGCAATCTCTTTTGAATTCTATGTAGGCATGAACAAAATAATCAGGCAACATTTTAGTAAGTAGATTAAAACTGAACTTTGCAGGGTAAAATCCTCCCAATGACTAACTTGTATTTTTGTAATCTCCAGAGTACCAAGAAAAAAAGATTTTGTCTATGTGAAAACCAAATGTCATGCTTTTTCTGTATAAATGGCATGAAATTGCTCTAATAAATAAGATACCCGATAGCAAGAGTCAGGTTTGCTTAAACCACGAATTCAAGACAAATAGAAGGCTTACTATTAGGAAGAGTCAGAAACCAGTGTCTTGGAACAGCAAGTACAGGAGGAGCCATCAGGTCTGTTTTGCATAAAGAAATGTGGGAAACTATTGTGCAACAGTGACTCAACTCCTTAGAGAACACAAGAGGTGTCATAGGTTAACTAGGCCGGATTCAGGATAAATTCTATCACACCTGGGTTACTGGTTCATATTCAGAAACCTCTACCATACAGTGATGAGCAGTTGAACTTAGAAGTCTTCCTGGAAGTGAGTTGCTAACTGGTCTAACAAACCCTGAGCAACATCATGCATTCTAAAGAAGCACTTGTGCTGTTTTAAGAACAGAGGATAAACTGCTTTTAGCAATAGGAGGATGCTAACATTACCTGCTTTATTTTCTAGTCGGATGGGTTTGAAGAATAAAAAAAAAAAAATAACTCCAAGTTTTAAAGCATTAACTCATCCTGTGACACAATTAACAGTGTTGTCCATAAGTGCAGAGCTCAGGTCTGATTGGAGTGATGTCCTCATGACCTATTCAAGGCTAGAGATGTAGAATATTCCCTAGTATCTATTGCATGAATTAACATGATACTAAATGAGTGAAAATGTGCCAGGCCGTAGCAGACTGACATGCTTTCCTCAAATCCTGTAAGTATAGACGGGCAGTTCGAGCAGGTCCATGTCTCCACTCTGTATCTTTTAATAGCTACCGCTGTGACCTTAATCAGCAGCCTTAACCTCAGGTAGACCTCTTGCTTCCTCAGCAAAGTAAGTTATACAAAAAGAGATTAAAGATCTTAAGCAAATCTGAGTTTCTAAAATTTGCTTTTTAATTATAGTTATCATCCTGGCACCAAGCATGGGAAACATAAGGAAATGGTAAAGTATTCTGAAGTCACAAGTACATGACATTGGCATCCAGAATGGTGAGAGACAGGGTCTCCTTCTCATGTCTACCAACACTTAACTTTTATCTTGAGTTGACTATTTACCAATTCTTTGTTGTAAAATTCAAGAGTTATGGATATTAAATAATTTAATTATGTGACAGACTTAGCATAACACTTGGCACGAAATGAGTGTTTTCAATTATGATGACTTTGACTGCCATCAGAGGTGATTCTCTGATATGAGTGTTTTCTCTAGTTCCCTAAGAATAAGCATGCTTTAGTTCAGCAACATAATGTCAAATCAAATCAATGTCCCAAGAACAGATGCAAATAACTTGGATATTGTTCTCAAGCAAAATTATGCAAAAGTAATGGCATAGTTTTTTTTCTTTTTCTCCCTCTCTCTCTCTCTGTCTCTCTCTCTCTCTCACACACACGCATGCATGCATACATGCACAAACGTATACACACACATGCACACACACAGATAACTTGGTAACTGGATGATATTCAATTATATAGAAAAAAATGAATATTTCCAAATACAACATCATTCCCCTAAGTAAAATACTAGGTATAAATTTTTCACTGAGATAAGAGTCTGCTCTTGTGGTAAATGCTTGTTGTTTTACATGCTTAATATTGCTAGTTCATCAAATGTTTCTTGGTTGCTACTTCCAGTCAAATAATGTATTATACAAAGAACTAAGGACCCAAACACAGAGATACATACACACAACTAACACAAACAAATAGATTTTAAATCACTCTTTTTGTTTGTCTGTATATACTATGGAATCAATGGGATTCTTCATCAGAGAGAGAGAGAGAGAGAGAAAGGAACTGTGATTTATTATAAATAAATTAAACACAATTATGGAAGCACTTGTGCAGTCTAAAGATTTGAGGGTAAGACAGTCTATGATATAGTTTCTGCTCTGTCTGAAGACTTGAGAACCAAGAGTACCAAAGGCAGAGCAAGATCAAAAGTCTAGCTCAGAAGTCAAATAGAGAAGGAATCGAGCTTCACACTGCTTTCCTAGTTATTCAGCTCTTAGCAGATTTGTTGATACATACTCACACTGAAGAAAATTATTTTTGCTACTACTTCCATCAATTCTAATGCTAATGTTTTCTGAAAATACCCTTACCAAAATGCACCAAACTAAAGTTTAATGTGATATCAAGACATTCAGTAACCCAGTAAAATTTGCACATATCATCATTTAATGCAGTAGGATTAGTTTTCCTGGCCCACTTAATTATGCTTGACGTCATGAAATTTGGTACAGCCACTATTGTGAGCCAAAGCAATGATATTATGAGTCCTTTGTGCTTAAGTGTTTTTCTTTGCCAGCAGTTTTATATCTACATGTTTTCCCCAAACAGTATGCCCTCATAGATGAGGTTTTTGGGAGGTGATTAGATCATGGAAGTTTATACCTAGCTGACTTGTTCTTAGGAGGCGGGGTCATTGGTGACATTGTTTGGAAGGGCTGATCTCCCTCCCAGGCTCCTCCTTTGAACTCTCTCAGCTTCCTGTTCACTCTGGTACAAGCAGCTTTCCTCTGCCATGTCCTTCCGCTATGCTTCCTGCTTTGGAGTGTGTAGACTATGGGCTACAATGTGGTTGGCATTATCCAGTAGAATTTTCTATGGAGGTGTACATGTTCCGTACTCTAGCCATTAGCCACAAGTAGTTATTGAGCACTGCAAATGTAGCTAGCATAAATGAGGAACATTCTTTTATGCTTCAATGTATTTAACTAATTTAAAGTTAAGCTCAAATGGCCATATACAGTTACAGACTACAATACTGGACAATACAGTTGTAGGTACTGGCTATTCTGTCGACCTAGCTTCTACATGAAAAGTTGCAGAAGGCACTGCCTTCTGCTTATCTATAGTGAAACTACACTGACAATACAAAATAAAATTTGTGCAAGTCACTGAGACTCTGGGGTTGTTTTTTGCCACAATCAAACTTAGCTCTTTTTGAGCAATACGGTTTACCTTCTAGCTTTTTTAGTTCTGGATAACTTACTGCCCTCCCTAAAAAATTAGAACTTTCACAAACACATTCTAATTGATTATGCTATCCCTCTGTAACTGACTGGTCTAAAGGTAAAAAATCCTTCAAAACTAGGCTAGCTAGATTTTCATTTGTGAAAATTAGAAAACAGAGGGGCTGGGGTCCATTAGCAGCTGAGTCGTTATGCTGAAATTCTTGAATTTGCTCTTATTCTAGATTTTTTAATGTTAAAATTTTTACTTTGGATTCAGTGGCATAATCGACTATATTCCTAAAATTTACTGCCCCTTTAATCAATATTATTTGAGCAATAATATGTGTAATTTTGCTAGATGGATAGAGTTTTATTCCATCTTGAGCCTACCTCAACCTCACGATTTTGTCCAATAAAACAACCTGGAAAAGTAGGGTCAGCAAACAATCCCACTTTCTAGGTCCCCTTCTATAACTCATAGGCAGAAGCCTTCTTTTTTTCTATAAGCTTTTCCTGCTCTTGGCCTCCATCATTCTTAACATTGATGTCTCTCCTCCGCTTTAGAGAACATGAACTCAGCACTGTGGACACATAGCGGATTGGCAGTTACATCATTTGACTATCCTATGTCATGCACCCTATCTCCTAATGAGGTTAAGGAAATCACTGGAAATTTTGATTTAAAAATGCTTTCACAGGGGCCAGGGGTTCGATCCCTTGCCCTGCTGTGGCAGCTCCAACCCTAGGAATCACTGAGATAACATTTTAAGACTGGACATGGTGGTACTCACCTGTAATCCCAGCTCTTGGGAAGCTGTAAACAGGCAGATCACTAAGAGTCCGATTGACTAGTGAGACCATGAAAATCCTGCAGAGCCTTCCCTAAGGATAAAAAAAAAAGAAAAACAAACTTCCTATCATTTCTCAGAATGCTACAAAAGAAGGGGAATGTATGAACTACTCAAACATATTTCATTTTTATTCATCTACATTAATTTAACAAATGTGTTTAGTTTAGTGCTTCTTATATTTTAGAATTTGTGCTATGTATAGTTAATTTAGTAGAACGTGAAATAAATTTGGCCCTAGTATTCAAATAATAAAAATTTGATCCCAGAATACAAACAAATTCACATATTCCAATGAAATAAAATAAGATTAATTTCTAAACTCAGCCCATAATGTTATATTGATTGCCTGTAACTACTCTCTCCTAGCTCAGGTGGCTGAGGTTATGGGACAAATATCATTCAGTTCGATTTTCTCTGATTAAGAAAATCTCAAAAAATAGAGCAGGAGAGTAAATTTAGGAATTTGGTTATAAAAATTAAAATGTCCCTGCTGGGGAGGTAACTCAGTGGTCTAAGTGCTTGCCCAGCAAGCACAAAGATCCAACTTCAATCCTTGGTACCACACACCATGCAGACCAGAAAATGACATGGTGGTACATGTGTGTAATCCCAGCACCTAGGGAAGTTGAGACACCAGGGTCACTGCTAGTCTGAACTGCATAGCGAGACCCTGTGTCAAATAAATATTTAAAAAAAAAATTGTACTACATGGCTGGTGAGATAACTCAGTGATCTAGAGTGCCTGCTTAGGCATGCTTAGGCAACCACAAGGACAGTGGTTTGATCCCTGGCAGCACATGCTGCGCCAGCCCCACCTCCAGGGTAGGCTGAGCCAGCCATAATATTAAAAAATAAAATATACAAATAGCTCAGAGCATTAAAGCTCCTCCTTAAGTGGATGTATGGGTCAGGGATGGATTTTTGGCACACTGTACTGGCCCCATCCTCCTCCCAGGGTGTGCTGAGATGGCGACTGAGACAGGAAGTGGTAGTGTGTGCCTATAATTTCCAGTTCTTGGGAGGCTGAACACAGGTAGATCACTACAAGTTCCATCTACATAGTGAGACCCTAAAGTCCTTGTACTAAATAAATAAATAAATAAATAAATATATTCTAAGAGATTTTATCCTTACTACCTTTCCCTAGGCATTCTATAGGTAAATAATTGTAATATTTTATGAAGCACAATGGCATAATTACCTGACTTTCAAATCATCTTATTACTATGAGACAATAATAATAATAAGCACAGTGTAGTAGTAGCAATGGCATTAATCATTCACTTTTAACCAAGTAGTAGGACAAAGGTTTGAATATATTTGCCATTTAATCTTGAGAAAAAAAACTCTATGAAGGAGGAATTGCTGTCTTCACTGTGAAAGTCAGGAAGCTGATGAAAGGCCAGGAAGTGGGCCAGGCAGTAGGCGGCTGGACCCAAAATAATTACATCTGACTTCAGAACCTCATTTTTTATTCACTACCAAGGAAAGAGAAGGAACAAAAGAAATAGGGGAGAGAAAACTGGAGAAGGATGAAGAGGAGGAGAAAGAGGAGGGGGAGGAGGAGAGGGCTCAAAAATCTGAGAGTAATTACACCACACAGACCTGCAGCTTCCATTGTATAGGTGTTTAAATTTTGAGAAATGACCTTTTTCCATTTTCCCGTGCAGCTTCTGTCTTGTGTGCTTCAACATACCCACGCTTTTCAGGCTGGTAATCACAAAACTTGCACTATGAACAGTTCTCTTTCTTCATATTTTCACTGAATCCTGACAGTGCTCTAGAATCAACACTGGAAAGGTGAATTACTTTAGCTACTGTACTCACCGTGAAAAGTTTGGGGCAGCATAAGAAATAAGCAAGTACTGTCATATCCATACAGCTTGTGTTTCTAAAATACAAGCATTTGAGACAGTGATACACAAAAACACATAAAATCATCTTTTTATGACAGTACATGGTGTCAAACTGCCTCTTATAGATGATCAGTGCAAATTGTATTATACATCAGTGAAAATCATTAAGACTTACTAAAAAGAAATCCCCACTAGAAAATAATATTTGCTAATATTGCAATATTGGGAGATGATAGTAAGGGAAAATTAATTTACCCACATTGCTGAATATTAACCCAAGCTTAATAATTCTTACTAATTAGACAGATTGATCTGCTTGATAAAGCAAATATGAAAGTATTCTTCGAAAAAAAATCACATTTAAATTACAGCGCAACACAATGCTGCTGATATTACATGACAATGTTTTGCAAAGATAGATTTATTTTTTTAATTTTTTTTTTTGCAAGACCAGGGTTCAAACTCATGACCTTGCACTTGCCAAGCAGACAGTTATGCCACAGAGCTATCTCCCAAGCCCCTCTTGCAAAGACAGATTTAAAATAGAAACATTTGGGCCTGGCAGGATGGCTCAGTGGTTTAAAGCGCCTCTTGGGAAAGCTTAGGCAGCTGCAGGCACCACAGTTTGATCCCCAGCACCACATGTTGCGCCAGCCCTGCCCTCAGGGCAGGCTGAGCCGGCCATAAAAATAAATAAATAAACAAAAGTTCTGAAAGAAGAAAAAAAAATTTTTTTAAATTCTAAAAAAAAAAAAGAAATATATGATTTAAAGAAATTACACATTTAATGTATAAATTGAGAAATAAAGTTAGTTTCATATTTATCTGATAAATATCTGTCGATAAGCATATAAAGACATTAACATTTGAAAAGTTTTTGCAGAAAACATTATAAAATTCAATAATTTAAATGGAAAAATGTAAAACAGCCAGCCAGATAGCACAGCTGATTAAATCACCTGCTTTGGCAGACTCAGGTACTGGGATTCAATCCCCTCTGTACTCTGCCAGCCCTGATTCCAGGGCACACTGAGACAAAGACAGAAACTGAGACTGGGTATGCTAGTGTGCACCTGCAATCCCAGTGCTTGGGAGGGTGAAACCAGGAGAATCACTAAGAGTCCAATCTGTGTAGTGAGACCCTATAGATCCTGTACTGAATATTTAAAAAACTAAAAAAATGGAAAAAAGTCAATAAAACTAATTTTCTTTAAAAGTGGAAGGGGCATTTCAATGTAACATAATTTTGACTATTAAGACCATACTTCTTAACATCTATAAATGTGGTTAGTAAATTAACAATACATTGATTCCATCAAATTCATTTTACTCAAAAACATTTATTAAGCTCTAATTTAAACATGATTGAATATGTTATTTATACTTTTCATTCGTAAGACTTGGTTTTACTTTTAGAAGACTCAACCTGATTTTAAATACTTTCCCTAATCTCTTTTGTGTACCTGAAATTTTACTAGCAAAACATTGCAATAATGAAGAAAAACTTTTACAATGAATTACAAATTCTGCAAAAGAATAAGAACCCAGTTAAAATGTAATAAACCTCACTTAAGTAACAGAACAGGAAATTATCAGACAGTGTGGGAACAACCACACTGACCTGTCTTCCCACAGAACATATGAAATAAAATATAATTCATTAGATGACCATGTTTGCTTTTTAAAATATGTATTCCACATGTACAGAGCTCCAGTGCAGTTCACAAGGACCATAGATTTCTACGAAAACATTCCTTACATACACAAAGAACGCTGTCAACTTTAAGCCATTATAGTCATTGCTACTGTGCCTTTCATTGAGTCTCTTCCAAATACAGAAAAGGACCATCCTGAAGAGTAATGGAGTGACATATGAACTTATTTCCAGAAAGTAAAAACCCTGCCTTTACTATATTGTGCCAATAAGGGCAGCATGTTGTTGGCAGGAGAAGGGCTTACATTTTGCTTTATGGCGGTTCTTTAAATCTTATTCTAAAATATTGCTGAGCAGTGAAAATAAAAATGATTGCTCTTGTCATAAATATCTCACAGAAAACATTTACTACCATGATGAAGACAGGTTGGCTTTGCCGTGGATACCAGATGAATGCAGTATAGCACAGCAGAGAAAGTACCTGTGCTCCCATCTTTTCTGATGCTGACTCACATACTTTGGCTTCAGTTTTTCTTCTTCCCATTATCTTCTCATGGTTTTCCTGTGTGAGTGTCATTTAAAATATGTTTTGTCAAATAAATGCACAATGAAAGTAGAGAGTGTAGAAATGGTGGTTTACCTGAAGAAAGAGGAACTCTTCATCCAAAGGGGGCCATCAGTCATGCTCTGTTGTAAAAAAACATGATTTTCTGATGCTTCTATCAGAGTCTGTGCGTGTGTGTGTGTGCGCGTGCGCGCATGCACGCACAAGTCTGTGGGTGTGGTACATAGAGAACTGAGCTTGTGGGGGACAGGGATGGTAAAGGACAAAACTAACTTAAGTAGAAATTGGAGTGAGACCACCTGGGGCCCACCAGAAACTCATTCGACCCAGCAACCAGTCCCTTCATGCAAAACCACCCTGGACCTGAAACTCATTACCCAGGAAAAAAATCCCAGTATTTAATCCATAAGACAGGCCCAGTGTGGAAAACTGCTGCAGAACCCCCTGCAGAAAGACTAGAGACAAGACCCACCCAGCTGATCCAGGAGCAGAACAGCTTGCAGATACACCTCCAAGGGCTGCAGCAGGAAGAAGTGGAGCAAAGCTGCCAGACCTGAATCACACCCTCCTGTAGGAGTTGGAACTTAATAGATCCAGACCTGGTACTAAGGTGAAAACTCTACCAAAGCTCTACACCAAAGGTCAGAGGACAGGACTATACAAAATGACAAACAGAAGAAACAAAATGCACTCTCAGCTTCTGAGCTCACTCAGAACAAATACAGGAGACAATAGCTTAAAAGAAATTGGAAATTACCCACCTGGAATCTCTGAAATAGCAACATCTGGAGTAAAGAAACAGCTGCAGTAAGGTGTAGAGGAAATCAGATAAAAAATAGTTTCATTTTTTTTAATGAGCAGAACATATTTGTTGAGGGAAAGAAAGCTCCTGTCCAAGAGAGGGATGGGGTGGGGGGGGGGTCCTAAGTGGGTGTCCCTACAGATCAGAAATAATTTCTGAAGTAAAAAAAGAAATGATAGCTATAATGAAAGAAGTACTTAGTACATCTAAAGAAGGCACTGATGAGAAAATAGAGGAGAATAGAAAAATGATGGAATCCTTGAATGAGCATTATAGGAAAGTAACACAATGTATGAAGCAGATTCAAAGTGCTATATAAGGACTTAAAACCCCAATCACAAGCTGGCAAAATAATTTCCATGAAAGTGAAAATACAGCCGGGCGTGGTGGCCCACACCTGTAATCCCAGCACTCGGGAGGCTGAGGCAGGAGGATTAGTGCGAGTTCAAGACCAGCCTGGGCTACAAAAGTGAGCTCAAGACCAGCCTCAACTGCATAGCGAAACCCTGTCTCAAAAAGACAAAAACAAAAAAAAAAAAGAAAGTGAAAATAGACTTTCAGACCTTAAAGATACCATTACAGCTAGTGAAGGATAAGAAAAGATGTCTTAAAAACAAGTATGATGCAAAAAAAAGTGATTCAACATCTGCAAGATGATGCAAAGGTAAACAACATAAGACTAATAGGCATCAACGAGAAAGAAAGAGTCTGTACAAATCATATAAAAATGAATCAGGGCAGAAGTAATAGCAGAAAACTTCCCAAATATGGGGAAACAATTTGATGTAACTGAAGAATATGGAACTCCAAATAACATCAACACAATTAAAACCACACCCAGACATAATAACCAAGATCCCAGAAATTCAGCACAGGAACAATGTACTAAAAGCTGCTAGAGAAAAGAAACTGATCACATTTCAAGGAAAACCCATTAGAATAACAGCAGATTTCTCTTTACAAACATCAAGTCAAGAAGAGCATGGAGCAAAGTACTTCAAGTCCTGCAAGAAAACAAATTCCAGCCCAGACTTCTAGACCCTGCAAAACCCTCTTTAAAGTTCAATGGAGAAGTGAAATATTTTCAGGAAAAAGAACAACTACAGAATTTCCTGATGACAAAGCCAACCTTACACAATTTACTAAAACTAGAGAGGGATCAAAATGGCCACAACTCCATAAAGGAGAATGGAAAGAACCCACCAAATAGGGCAAACAATTAAATGCAAGAGAAAAAGAGGTATACAAAAGCAGTCTTTCAACTGTTCTTCTGTATACAGCAGCAAAATATTTTCATTAGCATACTCCACAAGTGGACTTCTCCTGCACCCTATGGGTCATGATTCTATCTGGGTCAACAGGGTGTATATCAAAGAAATAGCAGTAGCTCAGTCCCACAATGACACCCGGCCTCCAGTTAAGCATCATGGACACTGTCCATATACAGGACTTCTAGAATAGAACTGTGTGTGATATCCTATCCCCAAATTGTTAGACATTCTGGTCATATATTTCCCATTCCAGAATTTATGTTATGTCTTATTCTTAGTAATTCTAATAATTACTGTCATGGAAACTTTTTCTTAGTTAATATCTTTGTATAGATTAACCAAGTCAAATACTATGTGAGTACTCTGAATTGATCACAGACTCATACGTATGATACACAACATTCTGGCCTCTAAGCTGGACTCATGATTTTAGTTTTAGAATATTGCTCTGAAATATTTAATTTAATTTTAATTAATATTTAGAGTTCTGAGTATTGTTTAATCATAGTTTTTGTTTTATGATTCATACTATATCTCTGACTTACAATCTACTTATAAGATATGGTATGATATTCTCTCCTAGTGTTAGAAACTTTAAAAAGAAAAAGAAACACACACACACACACACACACATATATATATATATATATATATATATATATATATATGAGCTAGGATAGATGTACAGCTACTTTGTCTTAGTTCATTGAGAACAAAAGTTTTTACTAATATTGTTCAGACAAGATATCAGTTCTGCATCTTGTCTTCTGAATAACTACTATGAAGAGAACAATATGCATGGTATTAATTATTGTAACCATCCTAACTTGTCTTGAAACTCTTTCATTGTATTTTATCTTTTTTTCTCGTTAAAATGAATAAAACTATAAAAGTAAAATGAAGAAAGAAAAAAGTACAAACAATTGAAAGAAAGAGAAAAAAATAAAAGTAAAAAGCAAATTTAAGATGTTCTAAACCAATATGTTCAAAGTAGTTTTCATTTTTTTATCTTTTAGCTTTGATCTATGTTACTAAAGACTTGAACATGTACACATTTTTTTCTGTTCTAAAATTAAAGACATAAGGAACTTCAAAAACTTACTTGAACTGGTAGGCTGTAGAGGAAATTTACCATCTATGGCAGCGGTTCTCAACCTGTGGGTTGCAACCCTTGCGGGGGTCAAACGACCAAAACACAGGGGTCGCCTAAAGCCATTCTGAACCATAACTGTAGCAAAATTACAGTTTTGAAGTAGCCACCAAAATTATGTTTTGGTTTGGGGTCACTGCAACATGAGGAATTATATTGCGGGGTCACAGCATTAGAAAGATTAAGAACCACTGTTCTATGGGAAGGATTTATTTATTTCTCCAATTTTTGTTTATTTCTTTCATTATATGACTCATTGACTGTTGCATTTCCTCCTGCCAAAATTAATTTGCCATAGACTTCTTCAAATTGTATATTGATTTTTATTTATTTATTTATTTATAAAACTTTCCTTTTTTATTTTTTATTTATTCTTTGTTTGTTTGTTTTTATGGCTGGCTCAGCCTGCCCTGAGGGCAGGGCTGGCACAGCATGTGGTGTCGGGGATTGAACCACTGTCCCTGCAGCCCCCTAAGCTTTCCTAAGCAGGCGTTTAGACGACTGAGCCATCCTGCCAGGCCCCTGTATATTGATTTTAATTAACTTATATATTAGTCCTTATTCAAAGTCTGGTTTCTAGTAGGTGCATTCTTTAATTATTGGAAGGAAAGAAATACATCTCAAGATTTGGACTTTGTCTTTCTTCATGTTCTAGCCACATTTCTCATTTTGCAAAATAAGATTCCTACCTTTAGGGATCCATAAATGTAGGGATCCGTTGATCTTACTGAGAACAGTTCAAACCCAGGGAGGCATGGCGGTAGGAATGAGAAAAACAGACAAGACAAAATTTGGGCTAGGTGGTCATCAGTCTGCCTGATGGGCAAGACTAACTCAATTCACACAGAAACAATCATTTATTTATTCTTCTACAAAGTTTGCATCCCTGACAAGGCTACCTACCCAGCAACCAATAGATGGCCTGAACCAGACAGGATGTTTTTCTCAACAAGACATTTTTCTGAGGTAGCTTTCTGCTCCAGGCAGGGACGTCCAGTCCGACCTATACACATTTGATCAAAAGTCCTGGCTTCCTGCGGCTCCCAACACCTACCACCCGTCACATTGCAAGTCATGTTTCAGAACACGTGTAGCTGGCTCTAAGGCAAGAGTGCAAGACACAGGGGCACGGCAAAGAGAGCTGCTTAAGGGATCGTAGAAGAAAGCAGTGTCTGGGGAGGGGCAAGGGACAGAGACACTTCCTCCCGTGTAGTACTCACAGCGACCTGCCTCTTCTGAACAGGCCCCACTTCCTAAACACAGTCAGATGCAGTGCTGTTATGATCCAATCACCATCTAAAGTTCCTGTCTATGATTACATGCAGAGTAATAACTTTACGGTAGACCCAACAGTTTCTTCTTAAGTGGAAGGTGAGTCATCCAGGCTTAAGTGATGCCACCTGTGTCCTGTTGCAATCCTACTTGTACTCACAAGTTACATGACCGTAAGCAAAGTACTTTATCTGGTTTAGTCTTCGAATCTCTAAAATGGTACATTAGTAAGACCTGTCTTCAAGAGTTGTTAGAGTATTATACACAGTCAATACTTGATAAAGAAGTCTCTCTATTTGTAGTAGTCAATACATTGTATCACCTTTCCAGGATCACCTAGTGGTTGCATCCCACAAGAAGTGGAGGGGCCTACCCTAGGGAGGAGAGGGCCCACCTCAGAGTGACTCAGCACAAAAAAGTACACATAAAGTGAGAGAAATCTAAGACAGAGAAGGTGTAAAATGTTTTTTGACGCCATACAATTATCTTGAACCAAAATCAGAATTATAACTCAGTATTACAACTACATATCAAAATTTCTCTATAGTATTATACTGCTTTAATCTCCATAGAGATTATCTTTTATTTTTTTATTTATATATATTTTAATGGATTTAGTAAAGGGTCCATAGGGTGTCACTGTACTGATGGACTCATAGTTATCCACCTGTTTTCAACCTACCAAGTTGTCTTAGTTACTTTTTACTCGTTCCTGAGACAAATACCCAACACTCAAGATGAAGGAAGGAAAGGTTTATTTAGCTCACAGTTCATAGAGGTTTCAGTCCATGTTCGGCTCGTCCAAGGCTGAGTGGAGCAGGGCGGAAAGCATCCACTTCATGGCGGCAGAACAGCAGCAAAATGGTGGCAGAGGAAGCCAATCAATTAGGGCAGCAGAGCAGCTGCAACAGTTCTAGTCTGTCTTTCTGCCTCTCCTTATATTATATCCAGGCTCTCCCCCTTAGCCTCCGCCTTAGGCTACACCCATAATCCCAGAAGTACTTCGACCCATAATCCCATTAGTACTAAAACCCATAATCCCAGGGATCACGGATCAAGTCTCAAACTCTAGAAGTCCCCGCCCAATGACTACATGAGGCTTTGGAGGGACAACTAGACATAAACCATAACACAAGCGCTAGGATTACAGGCACATGCCACCACACCCAGCCTTTTTTTTTTTTTTATGCCCCGTCTTAATTACCCTCTCAGTGTGCCTGTGGGGTGGGCTTGCACAGCATACTGGGGATTGAACCCCAGTCCCTGCATCTGCCTAAGCAGCAGCTTTAATCTGCTGGGTTTTCTAGCTGACCCTGAGATCATCTTTTATATTGATCTGTCCAACATCATTGACTCTTTCCATGGAGAAAGTGGAAAAGTGAGTGACCTGAAATGAGGGAAACGAGTCAGCATGTGAGTGAAGAAACAAAGGAAGGAAGGAAGGAAGGAAGGAAGGAAGGAAGGAAGGAAGGAAGGAAGGAAAAGGGATAAGTGAGGAAGCAAAAGGGAAAGAGAAAGAAGGAAGGGAGAGAGAGAGAGTGGGTATAAAGGGAAAGAAAGAGGAGGAAGGGTAGAGAAAGAGAATTTCTTGGATTCTCTAAAGGCATTTCCACTGCTGGACTTCTGTATTAACCCATTTCCCACTGCTGAGATAAAATAACTGGAATCTGAAACTTAAAGGAGAATAAGATTCTTGTGGTTCACAGGTTCAGTGGACCTTGGTCCACAATTGGCAGTCACCAAAACAGAAAAGAGATGATTGATTGAAGAGTCTGATAGGTAAACAGTGGCTTAAACCATGACAGTCAGGAAGCTCAAAAAGAGCAGGGACTCACCAGGGACAAGAATACTCCCACCCAGGCCATACCCATGGTGACTCACCCTTTCTGACCAGGCTGTGCTCCCCTAATAGCAAATAGAGCTGTGCACTCATCAGTGAATCTCCCAGTAATCTTCCATCAGCCATGCCTCTGGCCACATGAGTCCTGTGGGAGAGATTTTAGGCCTAAACTAGAAGTTCTAAATGACACTAAGTGGTACACTACAATATAGATATTTTCTTAGGGTATTTGAAGTATAATGTCTTTCATGAGAGAAAGTACATACATATTTTCATTCAAATGCTGTGTGGAGTAAATACGAGAGTTCAAGGAACTCAATACCTACCAGGCTGCCACAGAAATTCTTTGGGATCAGAGGAAGTCAAAACAGCAATCAGTCAGGTCAGTACACCAGGTTCTGCATCTAAAACAGCAAAATGCATCAGTTCAAAGAGCCAGAAGAAAAGGTACTAGTGTGCCAGATTTACTCCACCATTTTCAGAGTACAGAGTTTTGTATGTATGGGCAACTCAGGATGAGAGACAGCAATCAATGTCAGCAGATGACCAGAAGCATGCAAGGAGAATCTGGATTCTGAGTAAAGGTAAAGAACAAATACCATACTTTGGCATCTGGTAAGCATAAATCATTATTTATCTTTGAAAGGTTGATCAAGATTTCCCACCATTATTTCTCTGAAACAATGAGGAGACACAATATTTTATTTCAAGTGCTGGTTAAAATACCTTTACTTTTCCCTAGGAACACCATTGAGTATGCACATTTATTTAGGAATTTGAGTTCTTCTGAATTCTAGTTGAACAGCCTTGAGATAGAAAAAGTGACACACTGCTCTACAATGGAAATGTGCATATGTCATGGGGGAGAAATGGAAGAAATGAGCCTGCAGGATAAGCGCAAAGAACTGAGGGTTAAGGTGCCTGTCAGTCACCAAGTGCTGACATTCACCAGAACTGCAGCAGTGAGACATTCCTAGAACGCTGACTGAATAACTTTAGAAAATGAAGATAGCGAATGTGTAATCTCCATTCATTTAATGAAGGTATAAGTTATAAATGTCATTGGTTGTATAAAAGCAGGGTGTGAACCCTCTGATTAACACCCTCAACATCCCCATTATGCAAGGCAATGACGTTTATATGTCAATGACAACTATCCAAGAACATGGAGAGAGAAGGGGACAGTTCTAGTGAAGCAGGAAATTAGAATACAAATGACCCTGAAAGCATAGCTTTTGGGATTCACACGTTCTACAGGAAATATTGCATGCATAAATCCATACAGGTTGGAAGCAATTTAATCTGAAACCCAGGATGAGTGATTACAGTTAAGCAAGGTTGCCTAACATGTAACTCATACTCAAGAGTTCTTCCCAAATGATCTGTTTCTAATTGAATATTTTGAAAGTTTGGAACATTAGTTGTTTTGCACAGTAGTGACTTTGTCCTGGGTACCTTTTAGTCTGCCAATATTAATTGAATGTGAAAGACTGGAGGATGTCACTTTCATATAAAGATGGAGACATTGAGTCTGATGAAGATCACTTATTAAAATTTCTGTAAATGTAGTATACTTTAGCATAATTTCCAGTTTGTCTTATTAATATTTTCATTATAATGTAAGAAATAAAAGCACTCTCATTCACATTTTTAAAATGTTTAGTTTCTAATATGAATATTAAAATCTTACCCAGTCCCATGCCACCAATAGGCACACACAATACACACACACACACACCCCTGCTCCTCCTCTTCTCCTGCAATGTGATTTCAATTAATATTCTGAACTGAGACATGATTGTACATCTTTATGGTATACAGTGTGATAATTTGTTTCATGGAAGGCAATGTGTAATTTTCAAGTCAGGACAATAAGTTTTTCTATCTCTTCAAAAATTAATCATTTTAAGGGGTGGGCAGATAGCTCAGCAGATTTAAAGAGCCTGCTTAGGCAGACGCAGGGACCAGGGTTCCATCTCCAGCTTGGCATTCCAGCCCCACCTCTGGGGCAGGCTGAGAAGGTGACAGGGACTGGGCATGGTGGTATGCTCCTGTAATCCCAGTGCATGGGAGACTGCATACAAAAGGATCACTATGAGCCCTGTTTGTGCAGTGAGACCCTGTAATCCCTGTACTAAATAGATAAAAAATCATTTTAAGGTTATTTTTAAAAATTAATCATTTTATGTTTGTTGAGATAGTTCATTTCCACTTATGTTTCCTTGTTAATTTTTATCCAGATGATCTTTCCATTAAGGAAAGGAGGATGTTGAAGTCCCTAACTACATATGAAATATGTTTACATTATGTCATAAATTATATATTTGAGTAATTTATAATATTTGATTTATTTGAGCCTTTGCATATCATAAGGACAAACTTGTGAATAACTTTCAATTTACTTTGCAAATATTAATTTGGGTGAACTTGATGTTTTGGTATCAATTGGTAATACTTTGATGAGATCTCTTGTTCTCATAATGAAGGAAACTTCAGATTTATGAAAATTTCATATAGAAATTCAAGGACTGAAACAAATGTCAGTGATTGATTCCACTGAATAACATCTAGATATTTTTACAGTTTAAATGTGAAATTTGCAGTTGGGTGTGGTGGCGCACACCTGTAATCCTAGCACTTGGGAGGCTGAGGCAGGAGGATCGGTGTAAGTTCGAGACCAGCCTGGGCTACAAAAGTGAGCTCAAGGCCAGCCTGAACTGCATAATGAGACCCTGTCTCAAAAAGACAAATAAATAAATAAATACATACATACATACATACATACATACATACGTACATACATACATTTAAAAATAAAAAAAATAAATGTGAAATTTCTCTATGTCTTCTAAATAAAATCTTCAATTCCTTCAGCTTCATTAAAATACTTTCTATATTATCAGTCTATAAATTAATTTGATTAAGCTTTTGAGCGGTAGTGAGAGAAATCTTTAGTTAGGGCCACTCATAAAAAAATAATTTGTATGCTAGGAACTGAGAATTTGATTTTTATTTAAAGATCACTCCACATTTTCTTCCTGCAAATTTCTAAAGGAACAAAAAACTATCAAATTTTGTATGTATTTTCTTTGTTTCTTGTTTACTTGAGAAATCCTGTATATTATCAAGAAAATACTTCCCTACTTTTAAATATTTTTCATATCAATTAATATTTCTTTCATCCTACTCCAATTTATTTCTTTCCTGTTTGTCTCCTTTTTCTTTACATCTGACATGTACATTTATTTTTTTTTTTT
>PVJA010032695.1:0-23706 GCA_004027025.1 Myocastor coypus
GAAGAGAAGGGTAAGAGGTGTGGTATTCTCTGGGAGAAGGTTTTATTCTGGTTTTCCTGATATGAACTTGCTGTTACTGAAGATGGCTGCAGTTTCTCTTCAGGGAAGCTCTGGTCTTTACCTTGTGTATTGGTTCTTGGGTGTAGTGCATGTTCCTCAGCCTGGTAGCACAAATCCTTCCCCTGGTGCAGGGTGTGTAGCTTCCACCAGTGATCTGAGAGCCTTGGCGGTATAGAGCCTGCTACAGACTTTCATGTCACATTGTGATGGGCTGTAGGTCTTCAGCTGGAGTTGGGCAGGACTTTGCCATGGGATCTAGGCCTTCGGCTTTTTGCTTTGGATCCCTCCTGTGTGAGCAGGATAAGTTGCCTTCTTATGCATTTTACTGTTTATGTGAACAACGTAAATAATCTTATAAATTATGTGTCCTGTATTAGATACATTCATTTGTAAATTCTGTCTGTAACAACTAGCAACCAGGGCTAGGGATATAGCTCAGTGGCATAACTACCTGTCTGGCAATTGCAATGTCCTGAGTTGAATCCCTAGAACCAAAGTAAATAAACAAACAAACAAACAAGTAAAAAGGAATGAACAACCCAAACCAACCAACTTAGTGGTAAAAAGCAGTGATATACTAAAAGTGATGATGTGGTAAGATGATCATTACTTCCATTCTTAGTTTTTTTTTGGTGGGACCAGGGTTCGAACTCACGACCTTGCACTTGCCCAGCAGGCACTTGTGCCTCGGAGCTATCTCCCCAGCCCCTTACTTCCATTCTTAGAATGAGTGTGCCTCAAAAATTAATTCAAAATATATCATTTTATGTTTACTCTACTGTTTAATTTGTTTTGATTCTCGTTTTTTCCTTTCTCCTGCTCTGGAACTGTAACTTGTTGATAAACTATCATTTCTAGTTGTGCTGAGCTCTGTTTTCTAGGGAATACAAAGGAAGACATTCTATAGCAACAGCAATACTGATCAAATGCACAGGTACATGAGTAGAGATAATGGATCCCATTTAGTAGAAACTCAGTAGATGGCAGTCTTGGAAATGACACCTATTTGCCTATACTTATGAAGTGAGCTACAGTGATTATTCGTTATCAGGTTTGCATGCTCTGTATTGCTATGAAGTTATGTTATTCCAATTAAAAACATGAACCTCAAATTATTCAAAATGCCCAATTTTGGGAATAGAATTTCTACCAAGTAAATAGCACATCTTCTATATAGCAAGTAAGTAAATTAAAAGGCATAAATAGAGAGCACCCAATCAAATCCCCTATATAAAAGAATTCATTTGGTATTATAAATGCTCTTTTATCTCTTGTCAAATTTTATAATAATAGAGTTCATTATAAAACTTCCTAAAAACTTTTCTAAAGTCAAAATAAATAGTTTGTATATATACATATATGTGAAAGCTTCTTTTGTCCCAGTTTTAAAAAGTTCATTTAAACTTTGTATTCACGACTTCTTCACATTATTTTGACTTATGCATTGATAAGAATGTTTAAGTCAAAAATGTCTGTTGTGGAGCTGGGGAGATAGCTCCGAGGCACAAGTGCCTGCTGGGCAAGTGCAAGGTCATGAGTTTGAACCCCGGTCCCACCAAAAAAAAAAAAAAAAAAAAAAAAAAATGTCTGTTGTAACACACCATAAGAATCCATTTTGCACATCAAATGTATGAAGTTTCAGGTATTTCTTAATTTTTTGTATTAATATATTCTCATGAATTGGAAACAAGACTCAAGATGTAGAAGAGAATAAAAGACAGAAGTCACATTAAATAATCTGATAGATAAATTAGTAGTAATTTCCAAACTTCACTAAGGATAAATGATCTCTTCTCTGTAACTCCAGGTTGATAATGTTCCATTAAATAAACATTTGTTTCCCGGAATATCTTTTTATTTTCTCATACCCAAGATTGAACTCAAGATTTTGAGCTTCCACGGAGGTGCGTATGCTTCTGAGCTAACTTCCACATCCTGGGTTATATTTCACAGAATTATTTTAGTCTATTATGGCATAAATGTGACTGTATTCTACTTCCTATTTCATTTAAAGCCTACTATATTCTAAACTTCTACTAAGTTCTGTGTCATTTTTTTGCCTCATATAATTTACAATCTAAGAATTATATAAATATCCTTTTTGTGTCCTTTTAAAAAAACTACATGCAAAGTATGAGAGTAAGAACAATAAATAGGGTATAAATGAATTAAAACTAAAGAGATACATATACCAGTAAAAATTAAATGTACTACAGAAGAAATATTGATTAAGTTGAGCATTAGATGATTAGTACCTTTTACTAAACATAAAGTTAATATTTTCTTTTTTAAGAATATATGTATCTATTCATTTGATACAGGGTCTTGTGACAGTGTTCAGAGTCATAGTGATCATCCTGCCTCAGCCTCTCAAGAGCTAGGATTACAGGTATGCACCACCTCAGCTACTTTCAGGCTGTCACAGGGCACTAGGGTTTTGGGCTTGGCATTGCTTGTGGTACCTGGGATTGAACTGGAATCCCTGTGCTTACCAGGTAGGCAGTTAGATCACTGAGCTACATCTCAACACTTAAATGTAACATTTTAAATGAAAGTATGTTTATGATAGGTGATTACTGTAGTAGACTACAAATATATTCAACTTTATTAATATGATCAACTACATAGCCGGGCGTGGTGGTGCACGCCTATAATCCCAGCACTTGGGAGGCTGAGGCAGGAGGATCGGTGCGAATTCGAGACCAGCCTGGGCTACAAAAGTGAGCTTAAGGCTAGCCTGAACTACATAGCGAGACCCTGCCTCAAAAAAAAAAAAAATATATGATCAACTACAATGGGACAGTGAGATCCCATCATTTTTATGTAATGGGAAATAAGAGCACTATGTGTGTGTGTGTGTGTGTGTGTGTTTGTATGTGTGTGTGTTTCTCACTGGCATCTTCAAAAGGAAAAAGACTGTGAAACGCACTACATATATAATCTCCATAAACTTCTATCAACTACCCCATTTTGTACGTTCTACAAAAGTATTACTTGTCATGAGTATTTTTGAGTATGTACAGAACACTGAGAATAGCCTTCATCTTGTCACAGGAATCTTTTTATACTCCTGAATAATGTAACATACTACCTTTCTTAAACTACAATGTTCCCTTTCAAAGTTCAGTTATACACACTCATCTTCTGAAAATGAAACGGTATGATCACAGTTTGTGCCACAACACTTTCTTCTGCCTCTGCTGATACAATGTTATTTAGTAATTCATCTGACTGCTGTATGTTTAGATCTCTAACCATGTCAATCTTTCTTAAGTATCTTGAGAAATAAGCAAGATAAATAATACATCATATCTAAATTTTCATAGCTCTAAAATCATGTTCTTTAATTTTTTAAAATTAGTTATTTATCTACTTATCTATCTATCTATCTATCTATCTATCTCTCTATCTCTCTGTCTCTCTATTTAGACAGGGTCTTGCTGCACAGCTCGGACTCATAGTGATCCTCCTGTCTCAACCTCCTCAGGGCTGGAATTACAGATGTGGGCCACCATGCCCTGTTTCAGTGGCTCACATGGTGTCCCTGGGGTCACAAGTAGGCATGGCACACCCAGATCTCTGGGGTAAGAATGAGATGCGGTACCCCGGGTCCCGGGTCCTGTCCTTGTGCTTGCCAGGACAGACCACCAAGCTAACTCCCCAGCCCTATAGAATGATATTAAAGTAATCATTAGATTTTTGTTTTCTAGTGAGGTTTTTATTGAAACAATTCATATGCTGAGAACACAGAGATAAATTGTCATGATTAAAAATATACTAGAATAGAATTGTTTAAAATGATAAAAGTATTGTGTGAAATTAGGATAAGTTAGCACAACATGGTATGCCAGTTACATGAAATTATTTCAAATGGTAATAAATGTATGAATAATAAATGTCTAAAATGAATTTAAATATCAAAATACTGAATCACCGAAGAATCTGGAAAGTAGTATAAGTAGATTATTTTAAATTTGAGCAATTTCTTAGCTCAAAAGTATATAGTTTGAATTACTTGAAACCTTCAGTGACATTTTCATTATCCAAATATTGTACTTATACCATAGAGGTTCTCCATTATCATGCCTTTATTGAAAAAATGATAGTATATGTTTCTTTTTTATTTCTCAGTAATTTTCAATTTCCAAACAGCACTGTTAGCTGAGTAGGAAAGGGCTTATCAGAAACCACATGCTCGTTATTAATTCAAACAATATTTAATGGAAATATAGACCAACTATTAAGTAAAATAAACCAGACACAGAAAGACAGGCAACACATGACTTCAGTCATAACGTGGATGCAAATTCTTGATGTCATAGAAACGCAGAAAATGTGAGCATCATGGCCTGAGGTGAGGAGGCAGGTGTGAGGACGGGGCATGAGAGAGGCCAGGAGGTTCCACAGTGCATGATCAGTGTGTAGTGAGTTATTGGCAAGAAGATGTTCTGAAGCACTATTTCATAGTAATGTGACTAGAAAAATAATGCAGTGTATGTTTCAGAAAGCTGGAAGGAAAGATTTGAAGAAGTTTTCACACAAAATATTAAATATTTGAGTAAGTGGATATTTAGCCTGAGCTAAACTTTCTGAAAATGCCCTTGGTGGGTGTGGATGGCACCAGTGAGTGTGTTCATGGTCAAAAATGAATACAAAGGGAAAGGAAAGCTAGTATTTGGCTCCTTTCAACCTGCAGTGCCATTGGCAGTTTCTTCTCTGCCACGTGCAATGCCCTGTCAAACTTTCTTGGAGTGTATCAGCTAAGGACTGAAACCTCTGCAAACTGTGAGCTGAAATAAATTTTTCTTCCTCTACCTTACAAATATCAAGGGTTTTGTGTCAGAAATCAAAGTTGGGTCTCTTGTAAATTGCAATGACAGCTGCAAAAGTATGAAGAAATCTATCTTAAGATGAATCTAGAAGTGGCTCAATTAGTAGAGAAATTCTAAATCAGCCAAAGTTCTACCACTTGTGCATCTTCATTGCAAGTAAATATACAAGGTGTAAAATAGTTGATGGAAGGACTATCAAATCACCGAGGCAAGAAATGCACTGTTATTGAGCAGACAGGTGCTTTACTTTGTTTTGGGACGTTGTATCCTACTTTGACGAAGAACCTTTTATGAACTGATTTGTTCTCTATCCTTTTCTCTTTTTCCAAAGGAAAATTGTAATTATGGTTACCTCTTTTTTCACTAATAATTTACTTGGATTCATTTGAATAAGATGAATCTATCTTCAAATCTCACTGTGAAATATACTCAAGATGCTGCACACAAACAGTAATATTGGTAAACAGTTAAGGCATTATAAAAATTGGACTTCTATTCTTGGAGAAAAGTTATTTATTTAAAATATCTCTTGTAAGTTAAAACAGGACATTGTGGTTCTGATACAAAATACCCCGTGCTAAAATCTGTGTTTATTATGTGATTAGATAATGGGCTCTACAGTCATCAGTGGATATCTTTTCACTTTGAAGGCTGCCTTCAAAGTGAAAAGATATCCACTGATGACTGGATCATGGACTGAATTTTCTAAAACCTATCAGCCAAAATACATTTCTACCCCTTTATATTCAGTGTCAGGTATTTTGTCAGCCATGGGACAACTGCGTAATATATGGTGTATTATATTGCAATCAAATATAACCACTAGAATAGAATGAATACACATTGGTAGATAAAAAGCTCAATTAATTGAATTTTAACTAGTCTATTTAGGTATCTGCTACTTATTCATTAAAAAGTTTATGCTTGTCTATTCTGTTAATATACTATACCATTTACTTTGGGAATGGTACTATTATGGACTATTGGACTATATCGGGTTATTTTGCTGAATTCAAGTACCTACAATGTTTGGTCTGGCATCAGTGAGCATGACAAAGGTCCTTTAAAGACCTCTCCAAATACAGCTTCTCTAACTTCAGTGAAATATTCATCTTTGACAAAACAAACAAAGAAAAAAAGAATCAGGATATAAATACAGGACCATTTGTGTGTGTACAGGAAAAAATATATATACATATACACAAGATAGTAGGCATAGATACATAGCTACTTTCTCTTAGTTCACTGAGAAGAAAGGTTTGTACTAATGTTATTTAGACAAGGTACCATGCCTGCATCTTGTCTTCTGAATAACTACTAGGAAGACAACAATATGCAATGTATTAATTATTGTAACTGTCATACTAACCTGTTTTGAAACTGTTACATTGCTGTTTCATCTTTTTTCTCATTAAAATGAATAAAAGAAGAAATGATAAAACTTTCGTCAAACAAAATAATAGAAACTCAAAAAGTAAAATAATTTTATAGAAGCAGAAATCTATAAATATTGACATCTTTTACTTCTTTCCCCAATTGAAAGCTACGTACAAAATTTTCTTCATATCCTTCTCACTTTTATCTACTACAGAGTTAATTTGAATGGATGCATTATTATGAATATATTTACATTCATAATTGGACTTTGCCTTGCTTTATGGTAGAGGCATTTAACATATTTTTGTGTAAGAAAGGAAATAAAAAAGAAGAAATATTATTGAACAAAGTAAGCTCTATGTAAAAAAGGCTGAATTATGGTTACATGAGTTCTTTTCTTTTCATAAGCAAATGAATGGGATAGCAAAGGAGCCAAACTTGATAAAAATCAATTTACCTTTTGTATTTCTATTAAATATTTAACTAGAAAATTTCTATTTTTCTAGCTTTTGACTCATGTTTATTTGACTACATAATTTTGTGTCTAAGAATTGTATTGAACTTTCCTAAGAGTAAAGACATTTTAAACTTTTCTTGATACTAAAGTAAGCATCACTGCAATTTTGCTTATTACTTTAATGATATTGTTTTATTACTTGGCATTCATTCATTTAAATATTGTATAATGAGAGACTTAAGTAAGTTAAATTTATCTCATACTAAGTATCTGTACTACTTACAAATCTAAGGCCTTGCAATAGTTTCAATTATGAGTGAACTCATTTTTTTTCTAAATTGCCTTGGATACATTTCTCTCATTGCTGGGACACAATTCTCAATGCCCAAAATTGAGGAGGGAAAGGTTCATGGAGTTTCTAGCTTGTGGAGGTTTCAATTCTTAGTCATCTTGCTCCAAAGCAAGGTGGCAGGACAGAGGTGCCAGTCCAAGGCAATAGGAGACTCCAAAAGCAGCAAGACTAAAACAGAAGAACAAGTTTCTTTTTCTCCCTTATATTTTAAGCAGGTCACTACCCACTAGAGCAGTTTTAACACACCTACAATTTCCCTGATTTCCTTTTGCACAGGATGAAGATGTTTACAAAGTGAGGAATCTGGCCCCCTGCAGAATTACTTAGTGGAACTTGTAAGCTTTTTGAGTTGACACAATGTATCAGATATAAGAATACACCCCCTGTCAACTTAGCAAATAGACACGTTTCTTTAAGCCAGTCTCCAGATCTGAAACCAAGCTTATTTTAGCATTTAACAACTTGAAAATTTTAACACAGCTATAACAATCCTCAAGAACCAGTATTAACTCTATCAATATTATATTACATTAGAACCATAACATTCTGCCCCAGGCTTTCAAGGACTCATGCATATCCCTTTATGCAAAAGAGATGTAGTCCATTTCTAAGAGTTGCCAAATCTGCTGTAAAGTGCAGGTTCCATATTTCTTCTGAGCTCTAAGGCAAAGTACTAGCTGAAAGCTCTTGTATAAAGACAAATGTTAAAAACTTCCGATATCCAATGACACAAGATAAATATTTCAATTGCAAAAGTTGAAAACGTGGGGCATACAAGGACTGGGAACAAAGAAAATCTAAAATCCAGCAAGGAAAACAGTAAGTGCTGGAGCTCCAGCTCCACATATGAAACAATCTATAGCAAATAGCAAGCTCCGAAGAAGGGGAGTAACTGCAACTCCATGGCGTTTCTGGTGCTTACCGCTCCCATGGACTCTTTCGTAGGCATGCTTTGCTTTTTTTCTTGCAGCTTATTTTAGACAGTGCGTGCTCTTGGCTTTTCCAAACTTCTTGGGTCTTCATTACACCTTCCAATTCACATAGGCAGTTTCACACACTGCACTCGCATAGGAACATCGCCTGGATTTCCAGGCCTTCTGAAATTGCATTAAAAACTTTCAACCCTACAACTCTTGCATTCACCATGCACCTAGAACCAGCACCACACGGATGATGTTAAGGTCTGCTGCCAGATGAAGCAATAGCCACGTTTTCCTTTCTCTTGGCTATAAGGTCAAGTCCTGGATCACTGAACACTCAGAATCCAATTCAATTTTCTACACTTCTGCAATTACAAAACATGGTGTGGCCACTGCCATAATTTTGGAAGATGGTGTGCTGCAGTTTCCCCTTAAAGCAGTCTTTCACTTGTTCAGTTTTGAAGTCTCAAAGAGTAGACACTGCATACTTCTTTTCATGGCATCAGGCCATCTTTCATATTCCCCTCTTCTTTTTCAGCAATTAAGATCTCCTCAGCTCTAGCTTTGTGGAATACAGCTTCACTGTAATTTCCCTTCTGCCCAAACTCATAAGGTTTTAAATCATCCTCCTCGGCTCTTTGCTCTTGAGTCTCAACTTGGATCTGGCTAAAAGCCCAAACACTACCCAAGGCATAACCACATTAGTCGGCCCTGATATTTATTCTGTCCTGAATCTCAGCCTCAGGGCAAAGTCTCTGGGCACAAGCAAAATGAAGAAAAATCTTTCACCAAGCCATACCATACATTGTCTGAATTCTAACAACCAAAGAAGTCCTTCTTCCTAACAGAAATTTTCCATGCATGATACTTACTGGCAGGATTTCTTTCAGCCTTTCGGCCTTCTGAGCGCTAACTTAAATGCCTTATAGAGTACAATCTATGTTGTTACAGCTTTAATGTTTTAAATAATATCTCGACACCTTTCCGTATTCCTCTCACAAGTCATTCCTAAACTATCTTGGACCACATAGTCATGTACAGTCTCAGCAATGGCCTCACTCCTTGTATCAGATTTAATCTTTATTGCTTTTCTCTCCTTGCTGGGACAAAATATTCAGTGCCCAAAATTAAAGGAGAAATGTTTATTTAGATAAAGTTTGTGGACATTTTAGTCCATAATCAGCTGGATCAAGGCCAGCAGAAGACAGTAAAAGCAGCAATGGCAAGATAACTTTTTTTGCTTTATATTATAAGCAGGCTACTGCCCCTGGGCTGGAGCTATCATGCACATCATCTCTCTGAACTCTTCTTGCACAGGATAAGAATGAGTATAAAGTGAGGATCCTGGCACCCTATATAAGTTACTGTATAACTTAGCAAAATATCTAAACATCTAAATTTCACACATGTATCAACCATGACAATATTCAAATAGTAGCCTTATTGCAAAATACAATATATCTTTTGTGCTGAATAGCAGTTAGTTTTACATGAATTATATAACAATATTAGCTACAAGATTTGTTTGTCAATAGATTGATTTATTTTATATCCTCCTAGTTAGATTGAATTTGGAATGTCCAGGAAATTCATGCACATTCAAAAATAGACTGAATAATAAATATTTGAGAAGCAATCATAACATTTCTAGGTGCAGAGTAAGCTATTTTAAAAAGTTCTCTGGTGAAATGTTAAATGATAAAATTATAAAGCCCTCTGAAGCTAAATTCATCTGATCTTCTCCTTTCTTTTGATACTGACGCATATCATACAAGTGGTGTGCAACTAGGGGCATGGAAGATGACCATGGGTGAGTTAAGGGAGGCCTGACTGAGTAGGAAAAGTATGCCCAGAGTGGGTGAGACCACTGGGAAAAGCTCAGCGTAATGGGAAACTCCACCTCAGTAGAAAATGAGTATGTCGTGCCGGGCGTGGTGGCTCACGCCTGTAATCCCAGCACTTGGGAAGCTGAGGCAGGAGGATTGGTGCGAGTTCGAGGCCAGCCTGGGCTACAAAAGCGAGCTCAAGGCCAGCCTCAACTGCATAGCGAGACCCTGTCTCAAAAAGACAAAAAAAAAAAAAAAAAGAAAATGAGTATGTCTGTCTTATTCAGATGTTACTCAAAACAGTGAGTGTAAAAGTAAAACCTAAAAGTTTCAAGGAATTACTTTCCCTTCTATAAAGGCATTGTTATTGGTTTCTGCCTAAGGGAAAGGCTGCTTTAAACTTAAGAGGTTGGAAACAAGTTATGAGAGCTTTGTGTCATGCTTACCAAGATGGGGAACCAATTCCTCTTCATGTATGGTCTCTTTGTAGTTTAATTTCCTTAGCTTTGGAACCATTGCAGTCAGACTCAGAAGGGTCTAAGAAATATTTAAACAGGTCAGCTTCAAATGCTGATACTGCTAAACCTTAAGAGCAGCCTTTGCACAAATACAAATCTGCACATGAGACCATTTTAAGACCTCTGCCTCCCTCATTCTCAAATGTAGATGCTAACATAACAAAAAGGACAAAAAGAAAAAAAAAACAGAACAAGGGGTCTCTCTGATACATAATTATGATAAAGTTGCACCCCCTCAATGCTCCCTACATGAAGGCGCTCCCTGGCATACCAAGAGTGTCAGTTCTTTAAATTTCTCAATGCTTTGTAGTGCAGATGAATCTAACAAACTAAGCCCTAAAAGGATATTTATGGTATTCCAAACCACCTAAGAATCTGAGGATTTGGAGGATGTAAAACGAAAGAAAACTAAGAATGAGGTATATGAGCTTTGAGCTAAGATAAAGCAGTTATCACAATTGATTTCTAAATGGATTGAAAAAATGGAGGTCTCTACCTTATAGTTCCTCCATCTCAGTTCACAAAAATTCAGCCCTTACTGCTATCTTTTAACCCTTCTGCTTCTCCATATGAGGAAAGAAAGGAAGCCCCCATAAAATTTTATAAAATTGTGCTATCTCAGCCTCTTATACAAGGGAAACTACAGGGAGATCCTAAAGCTTATTCTGCCCATTTGGGTATTTTTCCTACAGCGGCTCAACAATACCCACCAAATGCTCAGTTTCCCCAGGGCTATGTACAATGGGAACATGAACCTCTGGCATTTAAGGTTATTAAAGATTTAAAGCAGGCCATTACGGCCTATGGTATGCAATCAAGCTAAGTGATTGGATTAATACAAGGATTAACAAATGAACATAGATTAATTCCTCATGATTGGGAAGTTTTGTGCTGTACTGTTTTAGAACCAAGCCAATAACTGCAGTTTAGAACTTGCTGGAAAGATGAAACAGATATTCAAGAGAGGGTTAACAGGGGACAAAATCCCCCTGTTAATGTTTCATCAGATCAACTCACTGGGTCAGGGGCCTGGGTTGGTGTCCAAGCCCAACTAAAACATGATGATGTGTTGTGCAAACTTATATTCGTTTTTTGAGAGCATGGGAAAAGATAGAAAGACCAGGAGATGCTCAAATGTCATTTGCTAAGGTTTTCCAATCTAATAACGAGCCATATGTCGATTTTGTCTCCTGATTAAGGGAGGCTATACACAAAACAGTGAGATCACCAGATCTGAGGGAGTTATTGTTAAAGATTTTGTCTTTTGAAAATACAAATGCTGAATGTCAAAAGGCTCTGGGTCTGTTAAAGGCACAGGGTGCCTCATTGAAAAAAAATATATTAAGGCCTGTGCTGATATTGGCTCAGAGCCATACAAAGCTAATTTATTGGCAGCTGCCTTACAGTCTTTTTTCCACCAAAATCATGCCAAATATTTTAAATGTTGAAAGATGTGTTATATGAAAAGAGATTGCAAGAAAGGACAAGATAAAAAAAAAAGGAGATAGAAATAGCAAGACTATTCCAGGACTTTGTCTCAGATGAGAAAAGGTAAACATTGGGCTGATAAATACTGCTCCAAACTTGGTAGGCACTATCAACCCTTACAATCTTGGAGAAACTATAGAAGGAGCCTATCATCCAGGGGCCCAGAGATAAACAATATGAAATACCCACAGTTTCCATCGACCAGCCCAAATTCCAATCAAACGCAGAATCACAGATCTTTTCCATGCAACCTCTTGAAATGGAAGCACAGCTTTAGATCTTATGGATGTAGAAAATCAGCTCTTGCTCCTCCCCAGTTAAGGAGTGTACAAAATTAAAACTAGCATTTTCACTCCTATTCCAAAAGATACTGTAACTATGATTGTAAAAAACAATATATTATTGCCCAAGGTGTACTTATACATTTGGTAAGTTTTAATAGTGATTATAAAAGAGAGACATTTCTTATGATATCTACTACTAAATCTTTTCAAATTAAAACTTAACTGCTTATTGAAAATAAAAGTCAGCTTCTTCTTAAGTATATTAAACATATTACTATTACCTGACCCTATTATCAGCAGAGTGACAGGAGACACAGAGTGGCTAGGCTCAGAGGCCATGATATAAGGTCTTAAATCCTTTAAAGCTTTAAGAGGTAATGTGGACTCCAAAAAAATCCTTTATAGGTGCTAAGGCCATTAAGCTGCTGCTAGCTTCTGGGCCAACACACTTATGGAATAAAATCAACCAAAGATAGCCTCAATGCTAAATAGTCTGCAAGTTTTGTTTGGTGTAATCAATGCTATTTATACAAGGAAATACAAGTTATAATTCTATCCAATGAAACCATTGTTTAAACCACAACAAATTTTTATAGTGCTCAATTGGTCATTCATTTTTGCTATTTTTTTTTTAAATTGTTAAAAGGAAAAAGTGTGCTAAAAAATAAAAATTAATTTAAAAAATTGTAATGGCTTTTCAAATGCAAATGTGGGTGGCCTACAGATAAAGCAGCTATTAAATTGTAAAGCCATTGCCCCAGTATATTTTAAAAGACTACTTTAAATTCTTTTAATTCCTAATAAGTTTGATTGCTTGTTTTACTATACTAAATTTAAAATGTTGTTTAAAATAGGGCTTTTATATATTACAAATAAATGTAAAGGTTTAAAATATTATCTAAAAACCACACAGTTTAAACAGTTCTTTGATTTTAACTAATAAAAGGCTTAGTGGGGGCCTCCTAAGGCCACCATAACATAGTTCAGGCTATGATAACTTCATATTTGGGTCAACTTATACCACAAAGGTATTTTGTGCCCCAAACTGTTTAGTTCAACCATTGATATTTTTCAGACTTTATTTGGTAATATTAATTGACTCTATCTTGATTTTAGAGTAATTTCTCTAGTGCTATTGACTGTCATTATCCTTCGGATAAGATAAAAGTAAAAAAATATGTGGCGTCCTCTTCGAAATCTCATTATACAATAGTGTCATCCATTTGGCCCTAGAGTAGAACCAATCACCTCCCTGGGCAGGCCCTTTGCATCCTTCAGGATGGGGCCCCCACAGCTGGGAATTAGCCCAGCCCATCCAGCCAAGCTTCCTCAAGTTGATACAATGTATCATCTACCACAATCCACCCCTTGTCAACTTGTCAATAATACACATGCTTCTTTAAGCCAATTTCTAGGTACTTAGACAAGTTTAAACATTTTACAGTTTGAACATTATATAGCATTAGAACCATGACATGCTGCCCTCACTCCCCAACAATAACTCATATGCATCCCTTTATGCAAAAAGCATTTTAGTCCATCTCTAAGAGCTGCCCCAGTCCTAACACTTTCAGCAATGCTGAAAAGTCCAAGCCCCAAGCCTCCAAGATCTAAGGCAAACATTTAACTTTGAGTCCCTGTACAAATGGCATTAAATGCTTCCCACATTCAAAGGCATGAGATAAGCACTGCCATTCCAAAAGGTATACACAGTAGGTTACAAACAATTGCGACCAGGGCAAGTCCAAAATCCTGAAGGGCAAACGTTAAGTCCTGTAGTTCCATGTGGAACATCCAATGCAACCTGTAATGAGTTGTGAGCTCCAAATGTCTTATGTCGCTCCAACTCTATGGCATATCTGCTGGTAGCTCTCATGGCTTTTCTCTCAGGCCTTCTTTGCTCTCATTTTGTAGCTTTTCTTAGACTATTCACATCCCTGGCCTTCTCAAACTTGTGATGTTTCCTCTCAGTAGGCTTCTCACTCACAGCCCTGTCAGTGGTACATTGCCTCGCCTCCTAGGCCTTCTGAGATCTAGTTGAAAACCTTTTAAACCTCAGAACTCCTGCATTCTGCATGTGCCTAACACCAGTGTTATGTGGATGATGGCCAGGGTTGCTGCCACCTGGAGCAGTCGCCAGGATTCCTTTACTCTTAGCTGTAGGGGTCAAGTGCCTGTGTTGCTGAGCACTCTGATCCTGATTCTAAGGAATAAATTTTCTATGCTGGTACCATTCTGAAATCTGATGTGGCTGTCATCTCCATTCTGGAACCTGGTGTAGTAGCTGCCTCCATTCTGGAACACCAAGCTCTGTGGCTTTCTCCTCACAGCAAAGTTCCTCACCCTTGCAATTCTGAGGCTGCAAACAGCAAGAACTTGCTACCTCCTGTGATGCCCTCTTTTTTACTCTCCTACTCCATCTCAGCAGTGGAGATCCTTTCAGCTCTATCTGTCTGCACAGTCCACAACCTTTCTGATGCTTCCTTCCTGGCCAAACTCACAGCATTTTATATCATCCTTATGGGCTCTTTGCTCTTCATTCTTAACATAAATCTGGCTAAAAGCCCCCAACAACAACCATGCCTCTGCCTCAATAGTTGGCTGCTTTGAAATTTCTTTTCAAGATTAACTAGTCCACTGTGCTTAATTTTAGTCTCAGGCAAAGTCTCTGGACAGGAGTGAAATGGAGATAAGCCTTCTGCCAATCCATAGCACAAATCATCTGCAGTTCAATGATCAATGCTGTCCTTCTTCCCAGCATAAACCTCCTCAACCTAGACTTTATAGGCAGGCCTTCTGTCAGTCTTCTGGACTGAGTTCTGACCAGAATCTCCTCTACAGAACAGCTGAAGATTTTCCAGCTCTTTGCAAGTAGACGACCTGTCCAAATATTCGCTATCTCTGCTCATAAGCCCTTCCTTATACCCAGGCTTCAAGCTAATCTTCTGGTCTGAGTTCTGACCAGAATTTCCCAAACGGTACAGCTGAAGCTGCTCCAGTGTTTTGCTTGTAGGCTACATCTCTGAACCCTCCATATCTCTTTCTGTAAGCCATTCCCAAAAGCTTGTAATCGACATTGTCAGCTATAGCCACAGCAATAACCCCAGTCCTGAGGTACCAAATTCTGTCTTAGTTACCTTTTACTTGTTGTTAGGAGAAATATCTGACACTCAAAATGAAGGAAGGCAAAGGTTTATTTAGCTCACAGTTTGTGGAGGTTTCAGTTCGTACTCTGCTGGCTCCAAGGCAGCAGAAAACAATAAAGAGCAGAGGAGCAACAGCTGTGGCATCCATCAAGCCTCTCTCTTCCAAATTCTAGGCCAGTACAGAGCTCCTCCAAAGTTGTGTGGCCGTGAAGATCAAGCTCCTCCAAAGACTAGGACTGCTCCAAGGAAGTGGGGCAGAGCTGAGCCAGGCAGGAAGCAGGCCTGCTGGGCTGCTCTCCTCAGATTCTTCCTCAGCTCTTTTTATATACTTTTTGTGTTGAGTCACTCTGGGGTGGACCACCTGGCCCTAGAGTGATACCGATCTCTTTCCAGGGCAGGCCCTCCACATCCTACAGAATGGGGCCCCCACAGCCCGGAACCAGCTTAGCCCATCCTGCCAAGCTTCCTCAAGTTGCCACAGTGTACCAACTGTGTACTAACTACCACACACTTGGTGATATCTTCACATTTAGGATTCAAATACAGGTGTCTGAAACTCTCTTTTGGTATGCTAGACATTCAGAAGTCAAATGACATTATCTTGACAAGTTTCACATTATGTCAGGGATTTGTGCAGAGTGAAACCAGGCTATCATCCTCATAGCATTAACGATGATACCCATAAACTCAGAACCAAGCTGGATTATATATGAAGTTCAAATCTAGCCTGGACTACATAGTGAGACCTTTGACCCTGTCTTTTAAATAAACAAATAAATAAAATCATATCCTAAGACAAAGTGTGAAAACATATTTTTATTATAATTTTCTTTTATTTTGAAGAGTTAAAAAAAGCAAGAATAATAAAAACAAAGACAAGCAACATGCAACAATGCATATGTTACAGATTTTCAAAATAAGGATAGCTGATTTAGTGTTTGATGTATTAACTATTTTTGTCATCAAATCTTTTGCTCAGATTAACAGATATAGCTATGCAAAATTGGATATATATTGTTGCATATTGTCGCATGCTTTCATTAAGTCTTAAGTTTTTGCTTCTGTCTCTAGTATCTTTTTCCACAAAATTATTTTAAATAGAGTATAGCAATAACTGACATCACATTAGAAATGGTACACATTTAGAAGACCAAATGACAGGTATTTCAAGCATGGTGCTTGCATTACATATAGCCATTCTCAATGTAGTTGCTTAGTTTGCAAATATCAGCATGCAGAATTAGTCAGGGCAAGACCTCTACCCAATAACTACTATTTTCAGAAAGCTGATGGAAATTCTTAGCATAATCACCTCAGTCATTCTGTATATAGATTTATATGTTTCGCTTACCTTTTTTTCTTATCTTTTCCTCCTTTAAGGATTAAACAATAAACAATAAAATGTGAAAATATCTTTAAAAATTTTGTAGTCCAAAAGATATCATTTTAATTTCTGTTAGGCTAATAAAGACTATCAAAACTTCCTACACTTTGTCTCCGTCCCATATTATTGCAACTATATAACATTTCAATTTGTTGAACCAAAGAAAGCTTAAGTATGTTTTTATGATTAGATGGAACATTAAAAATTTAAATAGGTAAAAAAAGATTTTTTTCTCGACTTTCCTTTATCCATATACTGATTGTTTTAAACTTTTCCATAATTAGTCACACTCTTATCTTTGAAACAAATTATTTAAAAAGCTTTTTAAAGATAAATGGTGAAAACAGAAAAGAAATTGTTGTTTTAAGAAAAATATACACTTCTATATATCCAGACAAGAAGAAATCTACACTTCTGCACATCTATGTATGTGTCATCTTTGTCTCTATAGCAAAATACATCCTGACAAGAGGAACAAAATATTTTGCTTTAAAAAGCTCCTATTAATGTGGTATCCTCATAATATTTTAATATGCCCAAGCAGGACACTGTAAAACTAAGATTTTATTCCATCATGTCGTATTTGTATTCTGTTTAGGGCAATCTCTTCCACTGTCTCTTAGAAGCACATGAGCATGCTTGTTAGACTACACCATCATCATGTACGCAGCAGTTGACCGGGAGCACCTTGTAAAAATCTTCTGCTGTACTAATGATTTTGTTTTATCAACTTAACTAAGATCTATGATTTCCCATGTTTATACTGTCTCTTACATAAATGTCATTAATGTACAGCAGTAATGAGGTTCATGCTAGCAATACATCTACAATTATTCATGCAAGTTAATGAGAAAGTATTAGGACACTTAAATGCTTAAACAACACTACTGATGCAGTTACAAATACTTTAGCATATTATCCATATTACAATGTCATGACATATTAGGTACACAAAGTTTTCTGGCTGGGGAGATTGATGTGCTCTAAATTGAACAATGCTTGAGCTTACTGTGATTGTCTTTCTGAATATCAAATATCTTATCACTTTATATTTTTTTACTAGAAAATTTAAAATTTTTAATAAATGTGCTTTGTTCACAAAATGTGAAAAAATACAACAAACACAAACATACTTTTTCAGGTACACTACCTCCCACCACTTGGCAACAATGTTAAAACCACAAAACTTATTCACAATCCTGACGGATGCAACCATATCACTATTGTTTGTTTTTGAGATATAAAATTACTTTGGAGAAATTAATGTGAACATGACAAGAGGCCCCTTAACGCTTTTGCATCCAAATGAAATCATTCTTAAGAGTATCCAGATAGTATAAGAAGGCCCTATTTGTTTGTCATTACACATATGACCTGGCACCAAGCCACAATGACTGCCAATATTTCAATACATATGCCGAATTGGTATTTTCCATAAATTATTGATATTCTAACAAATCTCTATGGAATATGATAAAAGCAGTTACACATTTTTACACAGATATTTAGAAATATAAGCATGTACCAAATTTTAGCCTGTCTATCCTTTGACATTTTTTCTAGTCTCTTACTCTCATTTAATACCATTTTTGTTTTCTTATAAAGCAATCATTTACCTGAGAGAGATATAACAGTAACTGAAATTGCATTAGAAGCAACACACATCTAAAAGATCAGAATAATAGGCATTCCAAGCACAATTTTAGTGTTACATATAGCAATGATCAGTGTCAAAAACCTTTTGAGGTTTCTTAGGACCTATGTCTAATTCAACCTGTACAAATAATTGCATAGTTTTGCTCCTGCTATGTTTCCTCTCTTTTCTGTTTCCAGCCACATTACTGTTTAACCCTTAAGTCTTTTATTTCCATTCAGCTGTGTTATGCATTTCCATTTTTATTTCTTCTTTTGAGTTCTTACTCTAGGGAGATTATACAATATTTACATGTGTAGGTCTGCTTTATTTCACTTATGAGTATATGTTCAAGATATTTATATATGAAGTCTTCTAGCTTATCATTCTTTAGAGCTGAGTAATATTCCATTGCATACAAATACCACATCTTTTTCAACCATGTTTTAGAGTAATAGTATCACTAAACTTTTCTTCTAGAGGGTTAAGAATATAAGTTTATAGACCAAAAATTAGAGAAATAAGAAAAGGGTTATAAGGATATCCAATATTTTGGCCTCAGACCTTCAAGGTCAGTGAGGACTCAGGAGAACAGAACTTGTGCTATAATATGTTATAACTCAATGGTTTCCAAAATTTTCTGTTCAAGGAGATTAAGGGACAACAGAGGAAAGGGATTGAAGGTAAATAGTATGCCTAAGGAGAGTCACCTGGAGAGAAAACATTCTCTTGGGCTTTCACATAGAGCAAACTGGTCAAGCAATGACTTTGACTCATCCAGACGGCTGACACTGACAACAATTCTACAAAGCACTGTACATGGTTCCAAAGTAAATCCTGAGGGGATTTGACTGACGTTGAGAGGTACAAAAAATACATGTTTTGTTATACAGGTCTTGCTTTAACTTGCCCTTGACCACCCAGCAGAAAAGCTTAAAAATGGCGCATAAAACTTAAGGGTAGTTTAGCATGCTGAGCTGTAAAAGGCTCAAATCAAAAGCTTCCAACATTGCCAGTTTCTCCAGTAGCACACTGCAATTATCGAACATTTGAGAATGTATACAACTACTTTCTCTTAGATCAAAGAGAAGAAATCAATTGTACCAATAACCATTAGAAAATTTAACATGTCTTCATCCTGTGCCCTGTATAACTATAATGAGGAAAACAATATGTATTGTATCAATTATTGTAAATACTATACTAACATGTCTTGAAATTATTACATTATAATTTTTATTAAAAGTAATAATAAAGCCGGGTGTGGTGCCGCATGTCTGTACTCCCACCACTGGGAGGCTGAGGAAGTAGGATTGGTGTAAGTTCCAGACCATCGCGGGCTACAAAAGTGAGCTCAAGGCCAGCCTGAGCTGCATAGTGAGACGCTGTCTCAAAAAGACAAAACAGAAAAAATAAGTAAAAATAAATAAATAAATAAATAAAAGTAATAATAAAAAAATAAAATAAATAAATCTGACGAATTCATGAAGTCAACAAAAGCCTGGCTGGAGGCTTGTCTGTCACAGCAAATTAACAGATTCAGAACTACACCTCCGTGACGCTCATCTTCCACAGCAAGCAGGCATCGGCTCCTATAACCAGAACCCCGGGAAATTATGCGAACTATCCACTCCCGTTCACTCTTCCCCCACACTGCCTCATCTTTCCTGTGAAAACCTCCATAAAATACAACAGTCTAAACTCTTCCTTCCTGCCTGACTTCTGCCTCATGACTATCCTTCTGCCCCCTCCATGTATCCCTGCCTGTAAACGCAGTGTCTCTAGGACCTGCAAGTGCAGTGCACTTGTTTCCCCTTCACACACCCCTCTGCTGTGCTGCCTGTTGTTGCACCTGATTGACGCACTTGTGAAAGAATACAAAACAATGCTTAATACAAGGTTGCTTAGTCTATAATGTCTTTTTTAAAAAACTGATATGTATTTGTAGTAAATGGTTGCATGTCTTGTGGGGAGTTGGTGCACATATGTAGCACATCTTTATTCTCCTTTCCTTCCCTCTTTCTCCCTTAGTGACATCACTTTGTCCTCTTTCCATTTGCAAAAGATTATTCTGTAGAAACTGTCAGGTCCAAGTGTTTTGATTCTGACATTGAAGATTAAGATCGTATTTCCTTTAATTGCAGCTATTAATAATAGAAAAATAATGCCAGGAGGTGTGGCTTGTACCTATTTAGACAGTGGTTTACTTAAAATGTGTTTATTTTTATTTTTATTTTTTAAAGAATTTTTTATTTTATTTTATTTTTTTCTTGTTTCAGAACTTTTGTTTGTTTGTTTATTTATTTTTGTGGCCGGCTCTGCCTGCCCTGAGGGCAGGGCTGGCGCAGCATGCGGTGCCGGGGATCGAACCGCAGTCCCTGCAGCAGCCCAAGCTTTCCTAAGCAGGTGCTTTAGACCGCTGAGCTATCCTTCCAGGCCCCAAAATGTGTTTATTTTTAAATGTAACACACAGACATAATATAATAAACTAAGATGTAAACAAAAACAGAAAAAAAGGATGAAAGTAAAAAAATAATTTACAAAGAGAAATAAGTGAACACATACTGCTAAAAACTTGCTGCACTCAGCAGAGAGATCTGTACTTCCACTAATAACAAAGATCACATCAAATTTTGCTGAAAACAAGTGTTGATAGGACAAAAGAATCAATGCGATATTGCATTTTGGACTATGGAAAAATTTTTGGAGCCCTTTAAAATCTTATCTTGATAACATGCAAGTAGGTTTTATACAACAAAGGCAAATTATTAAAATTTGAAGCTAAAACTTCCATTATGTAAATCAATATAGGAATATCTGAAAAATGTCATAATACAGACATTTTAATTTTACAAAGATACATATGAATGTACTTCCTGCTAAGCTAGCAGTAAATAAGTGATTTATATTCAAGTCCATTCAACTGTTCAAAAAAGTAAAAAAAAAAAATGCTGTTATATTTGCAGCATTACAGTCTTCAAAGTGCTCCTATAAAATACCCTTACTCTTTTTTTCCCAAATATTTCTAAAGTTCATTCCATTACAACTGTAAATAAGGACAATTTTAATTATTTTCTATACAAATAGAATTGACAGTGTTGATGTTTCTAATTTTAAAGTACATAGAAGAAGTGAGGCCATTTTTTCCAATTATTTGAAGTCTATAACAAACAATGAAAAAAATATTGCATTTTTAATAGTAAAATACTCTCAAATCTCAACACACTTAGTTATTTCTCTTTATTTTTGTCTGAAATCAAATATGACCAAATAATACTTAATGACACAGTATGTTTTTAATTATTTACATTTTGAAGTAATGGAGATTAAATTTTGGAGTTCTGGATCCCCACACCTAATTAATTTTTCTCTTACTTTTTTTGAGACAGGGTCTCATTAAGTTGCTCAGACTATAATGAAGCTCACAGTCCTCCTCCTGCTGCCCCTGAGTGCTGGGGCTACATGCTCAGCATGGTCACATATTACTTAACACTTTGGATACAAAATTCAACATAGGACTAGGGAGATAGCTCACAAGTGTAAGGTCCTGAATTTGATAAAATAAAACATAAAACTTGGTGCGTCATACCTTACTGTGTAGAAATACAGCAACCCTTTCACCAAAATTTAAAAATTTCTAAACAAAATAAAAGTAAAAATAAAACTATGATGGTTAACAAAATATCTTTGGCATGTTTGGCATTTTTTAGAGTAAATAAGTTTTTCTTTATTTTTTTTTATTTTCTGTATTTGGTACATGCCTCACTATACAGCATGCACCTGGGGTGATCCTCCTGTATTTAGCCTTACCAGGGCTGGGATTATAGGCACGCACCTTCATGCTGGGCATCACCAGCCAGTTAGGAAGCCTAGGGCTGGGGCCAGCACGGCATGTGGTGCTGGGGATGGAAAACTGTTCCCAGAGGCTGCCTAGATAAAACTTTTCCCTAGCTTCAAATATGCAAAGCGGATTATGCACAGAAAATCTGGCATTTATTTACTTTGAATAAATTTTATTTTATAACATAAAAAACTACTACTATTAATAATAATGATGGCTAACACTTATTAATACCTACTAACTCATAAACTTTAGTAAATTCCTTTAGTTAGACACCAGTTTACTCAAATTTCAGAGTGGAATACATTGAAACACAGAAGAGTCAAATAATTTAGCCTTGAGGACTCAGACATGGGGCTGGAGTGGGCATATCGGCTTTAAAATGTCTACTCGTTAAGTAGTATTTACTGCCCACTTTGGGCTTCTTATATTTTGCCTCATTAGTACATTTAGGAGTACTTACTTGCATTTTTTTTTTTTTGGTCTTTTTGAGACAGGGTCTCGCTATGCAGCTCAGACAGGCCTTGAGCTCACTTTTGTAGCCTAGGCTGGCCTCGAACTCACACTGATCCTCCTGCCTCAGCCTCTCAAGTGCTGGGATTACAGGCTTGCGCCATCACGTCCGGCCCCTTACTTACATTTAGATAGCTCTTTCAACCTAAAATCACCAGATTCTCAAGTATGAATATTAAAAATGCTCCCAAATTTTCATATTTTACATTAGTTTTTGAGACATGTAAGTCTGTCTTTGGAGACTATCCAAGAAGTATTATAAAAATACATAATTTTTACAAATTTATATTCTCATTTAAATTCTCTTACAAAAAATTTTATTTCCATATGCATTAGCATATGTACAATAAAAACACAGGAAAATATTCAAGTTACCATGATAACAGATTTTTAAAATGTATTTTACACATATATTTTTTCCAAACTTTCAACATGGAAGGAACTTGTGTCACTTTACAATCACAAAAGTTCAAATAGTGTTTTATTTTTTTATTTTATTTTTATTTATTTATTTATTTATTTATTTTTTCAACTCTTTTATTGTTTAAATTTAACAATGGTTATATTACATATTTTCATCATCAGATCACTTTAGATTAATACATATAGGTATATAAGATTGATCAAACAACTAAACATTAACCTTTCTAAATCTACATTACTTTTTTTTTCTTTTCCCCCTTTTTTTCTTTGAAAGTTGACATATTGCATATTGTCCTCACAATCATTCTATAGAGTGCAGTGTGTGAGCATGACCCACCTCCCTATTAATGTTGCATAGAAAAAAGAAAGAAAGAAAGAAAAAAAACAACAGGAAAGAATATACTTCTCTTTGGACTAATAGGAAGCAGATACATATACAATCAAAGGTTTTGCAATTGCAGTGTGCCACCAGTGAAGCTTGTGACGTTGGAGGCTATTGAATCTAAGCCTCCTAAAGCTCATCTCACCAATCTAGCTCTGCGTTCCATGCATTGTAATTAAGGATTTTTTTTGTTTTTTTTTTTCTTGCTGGGTGGTCAAGGGCAAGTCGAAGCAAGACCTGTATAACTAAACATTCTTTTTTTTTTTTTTT
>PVJA010032696.1:0-23904 GCA_004027025.1 Myocastor coypus
TCTTCTTCTTCTTCTTCTTCCTCTTCTTTCAGACTCAGAGTGATCCACCTGTGAGCTGGGATCACAGGCTCACCACCACCATGCCCAGTCTCTGTCTCAGCATGCCCCTGGGGATTGAACCCCCAGCCCCTGCGCCTGCTTGTAGGCACTTTAAGTGACTAAACTATTTAGCCAGCCCTTCCAATACACCTAATCTGTAAATTCATACTTCCTCTCATGAGGGAAATTCAGTAAGTAGAAGCCCAGTCCTGCAATGGTATTTATAGATGCTATAAATACCAGTATCTACAATGCTCAGGAATAGAAAAGTTTAGAATTCAGTTTTTGTTCACAGTTTTGAATTTTATATAAAAGGTGGTGAAAAATACAATGAATAGGGGATGGGGAAATAGCTCAGTAGAATAAGTGCTTGTCTGGCAAGCACAAGGGCTGCAAGGAGCTTAGTTCAATCCCCAGTTTTGAAAAAAAAAGGAAAAAAAAAAAAAGAAAAATGCAATGAACGTTTGAATTTCAAAAAGATTTTTGCACTAAAAGACAAATTTCCATTAACTCCTCTCAAAATACTCTGTCTAGCTTCAGGTACACTTATCCCAGAACTCTTGCTATTTCCTAAGCAGTGTTAGTAGTCTTTCCTGAGTATCTTTCATGGCTGCGTTAGTGGCAAGGTCCTGAATTCAGTCAAAACACCCATGGCAATTGCTGTGAAATGAAAACACCATGGTGTGTCTTCGTCCATGTCAGTCACCCCATGTGGCACCATGGGACTTCTGGCTCTTTCCCCAAAGTCAAAATGACCTTGAAAGGTCAATAGTTTCAGTCAACTCAAGACACTGTGGCAGCCACCAAAGCGAAACTAAAGGCACCTTGGAAAGAGAACTTCGAGATCTGCTTCAGAAAGTGGCAAGAGCAATGAGATGAGGGAGTGCTCAGTACAGCAGGTATTCGGAGGCACTAATAGCAGTGTGTCTTTTGTTGCAGTATATTTTAAAACTTTAAATATTCACTGCATTTTATACCTCTTACACAGTGAGTTATACTGGGAACAAATCCCAAGCCCAGATATAGAGTTTAATTTTGTTGCATGTGCTCTTTATACACATAGTCTGAAGGGAATTTTATACAATTTTAGGGCATCTGCCCTGGCTGGTCCCATGAGTTAGGTGTGGAATTCCCACTTGTACCCTCATGTCAGTTCTCAAAAGTCTTAGATTTTTAGACCATTCTGGATTCTGAATTTTCTGACTGGGGAGGCTCCACCCATATAGGCTTCAGTGGACTCAGGCACACTGAGTTGTTCTTATACCCCAAACACAGCCCCTGCTTGTCAGATCTTGGGCCTCTTACATTTCATTCTTCTTCTTGGACTGAACGCCAGGCTCCCTTTGAGGAGAACTGTGCTCTACCTGTCAAATTCCCACTTCAAGCTCAGGCACAGCTGGTGTCCGGAGAAGCCTCTTCTCTCTTTGGTCTTATGTATTGTTCCCACTGTGGTTCTTTCATTCCACCAGCACTGAACTTGCTGTAACATGTCATAAAGATGTAGTATTATTTCTTTCAATCCTGTTGTGAGTCCACTGTAGGCTGGGATCTTGTTAATCCTGTGCGTAGCAAACAGTTTAGCACAAAGCAATCACAGAGTGATTGGCACACAGTAAATTGCATGAAAGAGGTAGATAAACAAGAGATGTTGAAGAAAGGAAATATTGCTGTAAAAACACAAGGGACTTGATTCTCCTCAGGCCAGCATAGTAAAAGGTCACCATTTGTAAGAAGGAGAAGGCAATTGAAAGGAAGGAAAGATTCAGCATCTTCTCAGTTTTGAACGAGGCACTTGACTGAGCCTTTCCTAGAATCCGCAGCCCCCTGGCTGGTCCAGCTGGGGCTGCTACTTCTAACCTCCATGGCTGCACCATGGATGAGGTCAGGTTTACCATTTTCATTGCTCCTCCCTGACTGTGCAGCTTATTCCTCCTAGAAGAATAAGGGCTAAGAAGGAACAGCAGGTCAAGCATGTTGAAAGCCACAAAATGAGATCACCTCCTATCTCCTGGGCTTTGTCCCATCCCTCGGGACCATCATTCATGCTCAGCCAAATTGGAGCTATGGATTCTAAAGCCATTCAGTTCTAGGACACCAACCCCATGCTCTGACCTCATGCTTCACCTACCTCCTTAGCACCAGCTCTGAACCCCACCAACCTCCTCCTGTGTGGGATGTAAGGTAGTCATCCCCTGTCAGCAAGTTTTGTGACACCTCTGCAGAAACCTCATTTCGCCCTTGAAATCCTCCCATCCCATATCAAAATTTGCAGATGTCCAGTCCTTTATCTAAAATGGCATAATATTTCTATATGACCTGTGCCTATCCTGCTATGTACTTTAAATCTTCTCTTGAAGCATGCACTGCATGCAGAACTTCCACGTTCTCCTCAGTAAGCAGCGGTGTGCATTCCCTACCACGTGCCAGGGTAGGATATTGCCTCAGCCTGTCCAGAAGGAGTAAATTCTTCAGCCTGTCTGGAAGCAGCAGATTCTCCCTTATAGAGGTTGCTGGTGGAGGCTTCTCTACAGAGCTCCTGGATTTCCTCCACTTATACCCAGGGAGCCTGGAAAGAAGAAACTCACCCTTAGAGCAACAAAAGTTGAGCATTACAGGAAGAGGAGAAGGCACCAGACTTGTTACATAAAGCTCATGCCAAGGTGCTACCCTAAGCACTGCCGCAGAGCCAAGTGACTAATCCTCTGCTCTCTGTTGGGGCCAGCATGCTTCCTTCTTGTTCTCTGCCTAGAGATGTGCTCATATCTACTCAGGGTTCCTCTGCTCCTTCTGACTCATTCCTCTCAATTTCCGCAGGAGGGAAGGAGTGCCACGAGCAGGATTCCACCAGGCAGTTGCCACGCCTTAGCATGCTGGGCACTCAGGGGATGAGTCTGTGACCACAACCGGCTTGAACTTCCCTTTCTCACCCATAGCCTAAAAGTAGGCAATTTTTCTAAGAACTCAGTGAGACCTCCTCAGAGACCTGAGCACTTCTGTAAGGAGCCAAGCCCTCTATAGAAGAGTGAAACAGACCTCACTCACAGGACTCATGCAACAGGAAGGCAACCCAGCAGAGTGGAGCTTTGGCGTCGGCTCCATTCCTGGACCAACTGCGCGTAGCCAGGGCCTCACTCATAGGCATATCCCTTGTAAAACCAGTCTGTGAAAGGGATCCTACCATCCAGCAAAGCTAGAAGAACCTTGGAGAGGCCAGGAAGGCCATAGGAAGAGTGAGTGGGGACTGTCACTCTTTCATATTCATGGTTGGTGACAACAATCCTAGCACACACATTAAAAACAGAGATTCCAAGGACTCAAGAAAGAGGCTGGATTGATTCAAAAGGTATAATGGGGTCTACTGATTCTGCTGACCCAGGAGACGGGAATTTGGGGGCTTTGTTAGGCCTGAATCAGCGTAGAACCAGATGGTGCAATGGAACTTTGATGTTCTCCAGTTTCCTCCTTTTTTTAAAGAGTCAGTGGTATCCCCAGCTGCCTCCCAAAAGGACACAGAAGGAACATTAAGCACTTAGGTGGTGGTAGCAGTATGATTAAAAGTATCGTAGGAGTCAGTTACATTAGAATGAGACTCAGAAAGTCCAGCAGTAGAAAGAAATTCTTCTCAACTTATTTGCTGCTGAGCTAGGAGTTCCAGTTTGAAGCTGTGCCAAACAAGGTGGACAGACTCAGAAAGGAAATGCAGAGCTTGGCTGAGTGCTGACCACATAACCAAAACTGAGGGTCAAGCTAGGAAGGTCCTGGAAGAGGGAAGCTGTAGTGATTGATACAATGTGTCAGCTTGGCTGAATGACTCAGCGGCCTTTTTCCCTGTTGGTGGGAGCCCCACTCTGGGGTACAGTTGGTTCCTCCCTGGAGCTTGACCAGGGCCTGCCTAGGATATGATTGGCTTTCTCACTAGAGCAGGATCAAGGGCCCATCCTGGAGTATGATTGGTTCTACGCTAGGGCGCAATGGGCCGACGTCAGAATGACTGAGCACAAAAAAGACTTTTTAAAGGGCTGAAGGAGGAGTCAACTCTTCACTTCGTCGGAGAAGCTTCAGTCTTCACATTCAGACTAGACTTCATCGTCTGGCTTGCAGCGCAGACTCTTTGGCCTCCAGCTTGGATCTTTTGCCATCTGTCACAGACTCTTCAGCGTCCATTACAGATACTTCAGTCTTCCATCGCAGACCCATCAGCCGACAGAGACTTACACAGAGTGCTGCAGTGAAGTCCAGACCTCGGGATTGAATTCTTTAGTCCAGAGCATGCAGACAACCTGTATGCACTTCCTCATTTGACTCTGTGCTGACTATTGTAAGCTGTTATGGTTTATGTCTAGTTGTCCCCCCAAAGCCTCATGGAGTCTTTGGGCAGGGACTTCTAGAGTTTGAGACTTGATCCATGATCCCTGGGATTATAGGTTTTAGTACTGATGGGATTATGGGTGGAAGTACTTCTGGGATTATGGGTGTAGCCTGGGGCAGAAGCTAAGGTGGAGAGCCTGAATGTAATATAAAGAGAGACAGAGAAGTGGGGTCATTGCTGTGACTATATCTGACAATGTGGATTACAAGCTTTTGGGAATGACTTATGGGAAGAGATAGGAAAGATTCAGAGATGTCGGCTAAAAACAAAGCACTAGAATGGCTTTGACTGTTCACCTTGGGTGATTCTGGTCAGAGCTTAGACCAGCAGACTGACAGAAGGCCTGCCTGTAAAGACCAGGCTGAGGCGATTTTTGCTGGAAAAAAAGGACAGCATTGGTGATTGGACTCTAGATGATATGTGTTATGGATTGGCTGAAACTCTTTCGGAATTTTGCTCATGCCCAGAGACTTTGCCTAAGACTGAGATTAAGCATGGTGGACTGGTTAATCTCTCAAGAGATATTTCAAAGCAACAAACCACTGGGGCAATAGCATGGTTGTTATTGGTGGCTTTTAGCCAGATTTATGTTGAAAATCAAGAGCAGAAATCCAAGGATGATTTAAAATGTGAGTTTGACCAGAAAGGAAGCACCAGGAAAGCTGTGGACTACAAAGATGGAGCTACAAGGATCTCCACTGCGAGGAAGGAAACAAAGAATCAAAAAGTTGGCCTGAGAGCATCAGGAGAGGTGGCAGCTCTCTGCCCTTTACAGCCTCAGAATTGCAAAGGAGAGAGGCTTTGCCTTGAGAAGAAAGCCACAGAGACCCAAGTACCAGAATGGTAGCAGAGACCAAACCAGGTTCCAAAATGGTGCTGGCGTGGAGAATTTGTTCCGGGGAATCAAGGTCAGAGTGCTTAGTGATGTAGGCCCTCAACCCCTACAACCAAGAGAGAAGGAAGCCCGGCTACTGCTTCAGCTGGCAACAACCCTTGGCATCATCCACAAAGGCATATGCAGAATGAAGGAGTTCTGAGTTTAAGAAGGCTTCCACCTCGCTTTCAGAAGAAGGCCTGGGAGGCCAAGCAGTGTGCCTCTGAGAGGGCAGTGTGCAAAGCTATGTGTAAAAAGCCTATTCAGTGGAAACCCTAGGAGTTTGTAAAAGCCAGGAACATGAATCATGCAGAGAGGGAGCAAAGCCAGCCTAAGAGAGAAGCCATGGAAGCTACCACCAAGAGTACCTCAGGACAGAGTTGCATGATGCTCACAACTCAGTGCAGACTGCTTCGGATTTTCCAGTTGGAACTATGGGATTTAATGTTTACCCTGCTGGATTTTGGACATGTGCTGGTCCCAATGTTTTGTATTACCCTGTTGTTTGCAACTTTTGAAATTGTAATGTTTGTCTTATGCCTTTGAATGTGGGATATGTTTAACTCTTCTACTGTACAGGGGCTCACAGTTGAAAGTTTGCCTTGGATCTTGGAGGAGACTTGGGGTTCGGACTTTTCAGCAGTGCTGAAACTATTGAGACTTGGACAACTCTTCCAGATGGATTAAAATGTCTTTTGTAAAAAGGGATATGTATGAAACTTTGGGGGTCCAGGGGTGGAATGTTATGGTTTATGTCTAGTTGTCCCCTCAAAGCCTCATGTAGTCATTTGGAAGGGACTTCTATAGATTGAGACTTGACTCATAAGTCACTGGGATTATGTGTTTTAGTACTGATGGGATTATCGGTCTGAATAGGGCTGGGACTATGGGTGTGGTCTAGGGTGGATATCCTAAGGCAGAGAGCCTGATAGAAATATAAAGAGAGACAGAGAGACACACTAGAGCTGTTACTGTTGCTCTCTGCTGCCCTGTTTGGTTGGCTGTCTCTGTCACCATTTTTGTTGCTGTTCTACCGCCATGAACTGGATGCTCTCTGTCCTGCTTCATTCAGCCTTGGGCCAGCCAAATATGGACTGAAACCTCCTGTAACTGTGAGCTAATAAACCTTTCCTTCATTCATTTTGAGTGTCATGTATTTGTCCCAGCAACGAGTAAAAACTGAGACAGAAGCTGTCCCAGCAGTCTTTTCATAGGTGGAAATGTCTCTCTACTAGTGGAACATGCAAATTAAAAGAAAGCGAAAGAGGGGAGAGAAGGATGAATTGAGAAGGGAAATGAAGAATGAAGCAGTATGTAGGGTTGAGGGTTCCATGTCACAGACAAACTAATGTTAAGAAAAAAGCAAATCTCTACCAATGTAAGGCATTTTAGATGGTCTTAAGCTCTTGGAGAAATGCTCTAGGTGGATATGACTTTCATTAGATATTTCAGAAGAATGGCAGTAAGAAAGGGAGTGAGAAAGAGACTCCCTTTGATGACTATGATGGCCAGTGGTGATGGTAGAGGAGCTTAATCATTCATATACTTAAGTAACCTAAATCAGCAGCTATGAATAGCTCATCCTATACCTGCCTGTGTGTCCCAAAACAAGGCCCTCAGAATACCCACAAGAGTAAGGGAGTCCAGTCTACCACCCCCTAGGGCTATCAGGGCCGAAGGGCAGCATTAGACAGACACTCCCTGCCCACAGTCTGCTGTGAGCCCTGCCTATGAGGTACAGAAGGCCTTGCATGGGGCATTTCTTCAGCTGGGTCTGCCTAGAGCACACCAGAATCTCCATGTTCAGCTCCTTTGTATTTGAGGATGACCAGCTGCCCAAAGAGAAACACCAACACACCACCACACCACCAGGCATACAGTGAATAATCACAGTCGTTTAAAACTTCACAGGAAACATAAATCCTTGACTTCCCATGCTAAGTGTGATTGTAGGATTGTATTCATGATGAGACTCTAACAGATGTGAAAGGGCAGAAACCTCACTACTGAAAAGACAGAAGTATTTAACTTTTTTTAAGAAAGGGAAATAGTCTTAAAAAGACTGCAAAACTGAATGAAAAATATCAGATTATTTTGGATGCAACCCCTGGGCTAAATTTTTTCCCAAAAATATTATAGATGGAGAATTATTTAAAAGATAAGTGCGTTCAGTAGTGGTTACATGTAAGTGGTGTTTACGAGATAGAAAATGAAAAGCTCTGGCTTTAATCAGGATTTGAGGAGCTTCAAGTGGGTCCTATATCTGGGGGGAAATTCGCGGTCTGGAAGTCAGCCCTGGATGCTCCTAACAGTACCTCCTCCTGCTCAGGAAGTCTGTGTTTCCTGCCTCTCTCCACCTGGCCAGTTCAGTCTTCCTACCATGTGTAGGAGAGCCAGGGCTCACAGTGGAGCTGGTAGATCAGCAGCTCCCCAAGGACCCTCTCTGCACACCCTGTCCCAACATGGCATCCTTCAGTTCCAGGATTCTGAGGAAATGAGGACTAAAGACATGAGCCAATGAGATGAACCTCCTGCTAGGAAAGTAAATGAGTGTGCAATTTTATTTTAAAAATCAATTTGCAATTCAAAACCAAAGATTTAAAATTACCCCTGTGATGTTGTCCCATGGGAGTCACCAGAAACACACATATAAGTGTGTAACATTATGAAAATGAAGAAGCCTGGCTGTCATCAAGGAATACAAGTCTCAGTGACATTGGGATTCCACCTCTTTCCAGTGGGAATGATTAACATCAACAATACAAGATACAGTAAATGCTGGTGAAGATGTGGGGGTAAAGGGACTCTTCTGCTCTTGTTGTAGAAATGTCATTAGTATAACACTGTGACATCCGTATGAAGGTCATAGAACTATCATGTCACCCAGCTGTGCCACTGCTCAATGCACTCTGTCCCCCAAGGAATTAAAGTCAGGGCACTCAGGAAATATGTTTGATGGATGGTTATTTTCATTATTCTAATTATAGAAATAATTTCACAGGTTTTATTACATATGCATAATAAAGTATACATAAATACATATACTTTAATATGTATGTTATACTTTAGAACAGCTGTTAAAAATAAATATCCTTTCTCTTCCTGTCCTACTTGAGATTTCTAATTGTCCTTCAAAATTCAGCCACAGTAGCACTTTCTCTGTGCCTTCTTGGTCCCCCACCCCCACCCTAAGGCAAAGTCTTCTCTGTCCTGCATTCTGTCCTCATGGCCTGGATCACATCTGCTCTGTAGCTCTTATCTATGTCTGTAATGTGTAAATATGTCACTGATAATTTCTGTTTCCTTTGCTTTCTAGTGGCAACAGGAAACACTCTGCATTGATATTTCAGTCAACATTAAGATGCGAAGAAGGTTAGGCATGATGGCGCATGCCTGTAATCCCAGCACTCAGGAGGCTGAGACAGGAGGATTGGTGCGAGTTCGAGACCAGCCTGGGCTACAAAAGTGAGCTCAAGGCCAGCCTCAACTGCATAGTGAGACCCTGTCTCAAAAAAACAAAAAAAATAAAAATAAAAATAAAAATAAAGATGCTAAGGAGGTTTTCAAGGTTATAAGAAAGGTACAAAAAAAAAAAAAGTTCTAAATAGTGTATGATCAGCACCTTGAGCACTTAAGAGAACATCACTACAGAAGCCTAGAGAATAAATCGTGAAGACATGGAGAAAGCTGTCATTTACCTAGAGACAGGTTGCTCATCATGACAAATTGCTACTACCTGGCAGAAAGTAGAAGCAACATACAGGAGGATTAGCCCTCGAGTGAGGAGAATCCTCAGAACAAGGAGGCCTAGGCTGGGACTTTGTTTTTTGTGATATTCTTTAAAAGTGTCCTTCCTGGGCTAGGGGCATAGCTCAGTGACATAAGTTCCTGCCTGATAAGTGCAAGGTCCTGAGTTTGATGCCTATGCAAAGAAATAAAAAATAAAACTGTCCCTCCTTCCAACTGGCTTCAAACATTGACTAGAAGTTGACATTTTTGAAATGTGTTGCTTGACCGCTTGCGTCCAGTCTGATAGCTAGAAAAGCCCTATTAGGCTCTCAGTAGCCATGCGGACTTTGGAGAAGGAAGAATGTAAATCTAAGCTCACTTTTTGTTTTTAAACTTCACTAAACTAAATCAGTTAGATGCTGTTGGAGAAACCACTTAATCTAGTTTAACTTCAACTATTACCATCTATCAATCTGATAAACTAAAAGCTGGTGGGTAGGATGAGCCCGTGCTTGTCCCCGGTGGGGTGGTAGCCTCTGGGCCTTCGCAATCCTTGCCTTTTCAGTGTGGGCAGCAGGATGTGCTCCCTGTGCATCACGACATAAAAATATTGCAACATCCCAGACATGGAGGAGGGGCAGGGCTGATGGTGGAAGGTGATGGAGAAGGAATTAAGATGTGCTGTGCACACACACCAGCTCTACCTGCTGGGTGTGAACAGGACTCACTGCAAATGTGCAAATGAAAGCCTTAAAAATAAATTTTAAAATATATAATTGTCATATTAATTTTAAAAATAAGGGCCAGAGAGATAGCTCTGTGGCACAAGTGCCTGCCTGGCCAATGCGAGTTGTGAGTTCGAACCCTGGTCCCACAAAAAATACATACATACATACATACATACATACATACATACATATATACATATGGCAAGACTCAGTGATTGTGAGAGGTGAAAGTGTCCATCCACACAACTTCTTGCATGTACATGAATGTTCACAGCAATTTTACTCACGGTAGTCAAACGCCACATCCATCAAGTGAGAAATGGTCATGCCAATGGCCCTGGTCTTACTAAGGCCGTAGTGGCACAATATTGAAAGTGAGTCTTACCTAAGTGTGAAAGAGACTCCTGAGATTGCCACAGCTCTTGGTAGCTGAATAAAGCTATACCTTTTTGTCAATCAAAAGGGCAGGAGCTGAGGACATTATTTAGGGCTCAACACTGGTCCCAGTACAGCTCCATGATTGACAAAGGAAAAATGTGACTTGCCTTTCCAGGATTCTGACTTGTCACATCTTCCAAATATTTCTGAGGGCAGACTAATTTCCTAAGCAAGTCTATAGGTATGAAAACAAGTTAAATAGTAAGGTTTGCATTTTGACCTCTTCTGTGACATTTTTTAAAATATAATTTTAATGAGTGATATGAGATTGTCATCCCAGCTACTGTGGACACTAACGTAGGAAGACCACAAGTTCAAGGTCTGCCTGGACAACTTTGGAGGAGCTGCTTCCAAAAATAAAAGGCGTGGGGAGTAGTTCAGTGGTGGAGCAAATGCCCCCAAGCTAGATACTCAGTGCTATGTAACAAGAGACTAAACAGACAAATGAACGGTCTATAAACAATTCTCCCTCAAGAATTTAGATTCTGTCAACAACTAAGTGTTACTAACTTAACCAGAAGCATAACAAGAGTGACAGTGGCCTCTATGCCATAGCCAGTTGCTCTCCAGTCTTGAAATTTAGGGAAGACCTGCCCCACTGTCTGCACTTCTTCAAACTGTTCTCAGTGATGGAAGCTGCAAAAGGCAAGGCGCAGCAACTGCAAATCTGTCCTTCTGCAGCCAGAGTTTGAAGCCTCCGAAAGTAGAGCAAATCATCAGGCTCAGCCAAAACAAACACCTCCCATCTGGGCGGCCCACCGAGTGACAAGCAGCTTTTGATGTAGACAGCACTCCCCAGAGAGCTATTTGCTTGGAAGCTGGGGAAGGAGGAAGAGGCTTGCAGCCAAGATGCTGCGCTATTGCTAGCTATCCGGTCTGTGCTTCCTGCTAGGCCCTCTTCCTAACTCTGGGTAGACATGATCACCCTGGCAAGTCAAAAGGAAAGTCGCTTCAGAAACCAGATTCTTCCTGGTGGAGGCTTAGCTCACCCAGCTTTACTAGGCCTGCTGAAATGACCTGCCTGGGCTTAGCTCACTTTGTCAGACCTTTCAGACAGAAATGGGGGAGAACTCAAGTCAAGGTCTGAACTCAGCCAGCTGTGACTGTCAGGAAGTCCTGGGGTCCAAGAGTCCCTTATTTTGCAAAGCCAGAGAAATTATTTTGGAAAACTGAATTTACGCTATAAAAACAGAGAGAAGAAACTCAGAAAGAAATTCACTGCCAAGAAATGGAAATCTACCTTACAAAGAACTTCCAAATTTGGAGAAATTCAGAGAGCATAATCCTTTATATATGGAATTTATCGAGAAATTGGAATAATATTTCTTTAAAGTTGTTGACAACATTTGAATTATTGTTACTGCCTCACTTTGAATGATGAAACATTGCACTGAGAAGTTCCAGTGCTGAAAGTACTGGGACAGCCTTACAAACTTCATGTCACCACCAAGCTGGCATTTGATGACACTCAAGTGGGTTATCTCAGCAGAAAAATCTCACAATATGGAGTAAAAAATAAACAGTTTGGAAAGTAAAATAAGCAGTTTGGGAGGCTTGAAGACTAGTGTTTCCTATCTGCCCAGGAAGCTTCTGTCTGGCATAGAAAATGGAATTTTGTATTCTATGGAAGTCTAGCAAACAAATCATGTACACCCGCTGTCCATTTGTCCCTCTTGGGAGTGGGCAACGTGTTGACGAACCTGGGTGATAGGGGTATTCATGGAGGTAACTGAGTCACAATTCAGACACAGGATACTTTGCCTGCTTTGGGACCTAGCTTGGTCTGAGCTGAGTAAGTACATGGAACATTTCCCATGTGCTCACCTGCTGAGGCTCAGCGAGGTCTCAGAGCAGGGAGTCTGACAGCCTGGTGGGACTCTGGCTTGGACACAGCAGGTGATCCAAGAGAAAGTGTTGTCTCTAACGGGTACCGAAGGAGCGGCACCACTCTAGAAGCATACTTTGGATAGTTTGTTTGAAAATAATCCCAATAAAAGTGGCGTGCAGTGCCGGGGATGTAACTCAGCATTAGAGAGTTGCATGTGGCAAGGTAACTGGTTCTGCAAAGATAAACAGAAGTACATGGGCCTACTACATCTATTTACCTCATGGCTGCCCATTGGAGAGAGGCAGGCAGCATTTGCATGACAAGCCCACCAGTGTGAATGCTTCGCTGAACTTAATTTGTGATGCTAACAAACGTGCACTGTGCAGTCTCTCTTCTAGCACAAGCCACTCCAGATAAGAAAAATTAATATCAGCTTAAAGGACAGTGGCTTTGTGAAACCCTGGATAACTTGCTTATGCTTCACTTTTCAGAAATATCAGTGGTGGTATGCTATGCAAGATGAGACATTGGATTTGAACCCAGGAAACCTCACTTCTAGTTTGAGTCCTGTCATTTAACAGTCACATGAATTTTCTGGCAAGTCACTTAACCTCTCCATGAGTCACTGCTTCATCCTTGTGTGGAGATGCTATGTGACCTTAGAGGGCTTTGGTGACCAGAGGCATGTGATAGTGCTTTGTTAACTATTGGTTAACTTTGCACCACTGGGACAGAGTGTCTGACACACACAGTCTCAAGGAGAATAGGCTTATTTCAGCCCATGGTGTCAGAGATCTTAGTGCACTATAACCTGTCTCCAAGGCAGGAGCATCATCACGAAGGAGCGTAGTGAAGGACAAAAGAGAGACGAGGCAGGGCCAGAAAGGAACGGGCTGGGGACATGATGCAGTCCCTGACAGCCATGCCCTCCACCCTACCCAGACAGATACGGAGGCGTGCGTTCCTGATTTCCTTGGCTTCTCTCCAATCAATCTTAGACATTCAAGGTCAGTCATTCCAACTAGTGAGAGGAGGTGGTAAGTAAATGCATTTGTTAGCCCCTACTGTGTAAATACAGGGTACTAGGGAATGGGGAAAGAGACCACTACGCTTAAAGAGCTTACAGTTGAGGAGAAAGAATATGCTGGTAGGTTCTGGCCCTAGTATGAATTGCTGAATCATATGGTGGTCATCTAATAAAACTGAAGTTCATAAAACAACAGTTTATCTTCCCAAAGGCCACTTCTTCTTCAACTCAGCCCAGCATGCAATTTCCTCAGGGAAGGCCCCAATCAGCTCCTCAGGTAAATCTAAACATCCTCCTCAAACCCCACTCCCTGGCAAAGGCCATAAAAGCCTCAGCCTGCCTTGGTTCCAATCCAGAGAATTCCTTATCTTCCCCCAACTCTCTCTGTGTCCTCCAAGAAAATAAAACCCCTTTCCCTTTTTCCTTCTGCCTGTTTCTCTGCTGCGACACCATGGAAAACCTATCATATGCTTTTTTTTCTTAAAAAGAACCTGCTTCAGGGGCTGAGGAGATAGCTCCATGGCACAAATGTGTGCCTGGCAAGTGCAAGGTCGTGAGCTTGAACCCTGATCCCGCAAACAAACAAACAAACAAACAAACAAAAAACCCTCCTCTTAGATTAAGAATGACTCAGAAGTGAATGCAGAGCAGAAAGAGATTTCTTGAGCCCAACTTGAGCCATACTTCTTCAGTGTGTTCAGTGTTCCTTAGCAGAATAGAAGGCACCCAGCCCAACCTGTACTTCCACTCACCTTTCTAGATCATTCTAGAACTTTTTCTTAAAGTATGGATGATCTGACTAGATTTCGCCATATACCAGAGAAACATTGTAAGAGTGTAAAGCACTATGTGAAATATTGACACATTAAGTCTCTTGAAACAGAAAGGACAGGTAAACAGAGACTATTACATCCATTTTTTTTAGTAGACACCAGACTAAAACCTGTGCGTACAGTGTAGGGAATCTATGAATGACACGTTGCTGTTATTAGTGAATTCCTTTCAACATGTGCAGATCACCAATGTATGCAAAGGAAAGCTAGACAAGTGACCTGTGTCACACTGGTTTCTGTTCACTAAGCTGAGTGGTGTCCATTTCTGGACACCAGATGCCACGCAGAGCCCTTCTTTCTCAGGGCTCAGGGGCTCGCCACAAAACAGCCTTACTCCAGGAATATTAAGTGTTCTCTCCCACCCCTTGCTTTCCTCCTTGGCAACTTTAGAATTGTCACAAAGGAGCTATCACAAACCTCACAAGGCCTATTCCCTGGAATGCGACCCACCCACCCCCACCCTCTCAGCCAGCTAGACAACAGTTTGACTAGACCTAAACCCTGCCCCCCCCCCCCCAAGAAAGTCCTTTTATAGGCATACTTGGGTGCTGGGGCTTGTTTAGCAGCGATTATCTCACCACAAGAACTTAAATGTCCACCATTCCTGTGGAACAATGCCTTTGCTTTTCTTCCTTGCAGTGCTGTCTCCAAGGAGCTGTTGCCTTTTCAGAGTTGAAACAAAGGGAGCTGTCAGGTGATAAACCAGTGCCTAGCAGCTGGCTCAGGCAGCCTGTCTGCAGGATGAGGGCTGCTATCAAATGCATGATTCAGAGCTGGAGGAGGCTGCCAACTCCAGCTGCATGGCCCAGCTGGCACTGCCAGGAAGGCACTCACTCTGTGCTGGGCCCTGTGTGTGCTCTCTGCTGGGAGTACAGCTGCCACTCTGCCACCCTTCTGGGCTCTGGTCTTCACAGGGGCTTGTTCCACCAGCCGACACTCAGCCAAGCATCTTCACTCTGTAATTGTTCTATCAGGTATGTGGAGCAGCGTGAGAGTCATGCTAGATCCAGCCAGGAGCAGGCTTCTTTTGTTTAGAGTTAACTCCAAGTTTTAGAAATGATTTCAATAAATGCAGTCCTTGTGGCTCAAATTATAGCTCCCTAAAGTCATGGAAAGAAATGATTACACTGGAGCCGCTGAGCATCCAGTACCCAGAGTCACAAGCACTCTCCTGGACAGTCCTCATTAAAGATTTGCTTTGGAGAAATGGCCATCATTACAAGGTTGGGTTTACTATAAAAAGTTAATGCAGAGTTTGTATCTAAAGAAAGAAAGAACACACATTGAAAACAAAAAAACACACATTAAATTTATTTTAAGTGCAAGGATTAGCAACATCACATCAAGCTCTGGCAAGGGACAATGATACCACTGAGCTCTAGGTTCTGCTGCCAATGCCAACTGTGGCTTTGGACAAGTGTCAAGATTACTGTATAGAAAGAAAAGCTGAAAAGCTATCTTCTAACAAAAGTAAAATGAATTCTGAGCAGGGTGTGGGTGGTGCGTGCACTATGAGAAGCTGAGGTAAAAGAGTCATAACTTTGAGCTCAGGTTTGACAATTTAGCCAAGATCCTGTCTCAAGAAATCCTCTTATTTAAATTGATATGTAATCTGTTCACGTCTTCATTGTTTAGCAGTTGTGAATGAAACCAGCAACTCATCTGTAAACACTACCAGAATATTTGCTAGCTGGTTTTTAAATTTTCAAAGAATGTTAATTTGTTTTTGCTTTTATTTGTTTGGCGGTGGTTGTTGTTGTTGTTTTCTTACATGAAGACATACACTGAATTGCAGTAGTTAAAGCTTTAGCTTTCAGGACAGAGGAGGTGCTCACTATATGGACAGCACCCTGCATATGACAGGAAGGGTTGGACGGAAGAGGCCCTGCAGAGGAAATCCCCTGACTGAATTGTCAAAGTGTAGGAATTCCTTTTCCTATAGGGTGCATGGTTTGTAAAGACAAAATGTTTCTTCCAATATTAGACATAGGCAACGTACTTATCAACTTAGTTTTGTGTTATATATTGGTTCAAAAGGTATGTAACATCATGTATAAAATACAAAGAAAGCTGTTAGGATGGGTTTGTAAATAGATTTGTTAGAGTGACCTGTTCTCTACCTGTGATGGTATCACATGGATGTAATTTGAATAAATTATGTAGGGTAAAGGATCAATAAAGTAATCTTTCAGGATCATAAAATAGCCTAAAACATTGCTCAGTGCAAAGGTCCTGGTCTTATCAGTCCTTCCAGCATAGGGAAAAAGAAAAAAAAAAAAAAAAAAAAAGGAAAGTGAGAGACAGAAACAGACAGAGAGACAGAGAGATAGAGGAGGGAGACAGAGAGACACACACAGAGACAGAGACAGAGAGAGAGAGAGAGAAACACACAGACAGACAGAGAGACAGAGAGATGGAGACAGAGACAGACAGAGAGAGATTCTCCTAAGACTTTAGGCAAGGAGTGACACCTATGCAGTTCCAAGGCTGGTGAGTCACTACCTCCTCAGGCAGAGCAGAAAACAGGTAGAAATCTCCTAAGGGAGATGAATCCTTTTCATTCTCTGACTTAAGGAAGCAATCACGTTACTTCCTCATGTAAGACTGGTCCTGAAAAGCAGGCTACTTTCATGTCCAGTGCATTCCTTCTGCAGGAGATAGAAAGAAGATGCTCGCGAGCACTCTTCAGGATCCGTGTGGTACTCTACCAGGACCCCTAAGCCTGCATGAAATGCCAAAGTCTTTGTATAGAATTTACACAAGCTTTACAGATCCTTTAAATCATCACCAAATTAGCCATAATATTAAATATAATGTAAATTTAAGTCAATAGTTGTTACATGTTTCATTGTTTCCTGCTTTTCAGGAAACAATGAGGGAGAAAGTTACTATGTGCTCCATAAAGATTCCTTCTCCCAAGTACTTGTAATCCTGCTTGGGTGAATCTGAGGACACAGGAGCCAAGTGGAAAGAGAGCTGGGTGTTCTTGGGTCTACTTCTGTGTGGGAACTGCAGGAGTCCCCTCCAGATTCTTGTCTCTGTTCAAGAAGTCAATATTTGTAATCCCAAACTTCTACCAAGTTAATTCCACTCTACCACTCCCAGTGTTAGCCATGGCAAACGTAAAGACACTAAAACATATTTATAATTATTGGGGAGCCAAGGGGCCCTTAGTCCAGCCATGAGGATTGCTTTCCAGAATGAAGAAGCTGACCCAGCGCTACACCTATGTTTCATTCAGTAGAAGAGGCGTGGCTTGAGGAGAAATGACTGAGAACTGCGGCAAGTAGGTGAGTACTGTAAGCTGAGCTAGAGAGGTGGCCTACATTTACCTATTCCATATGCAGAGAAAGTAATTTGCATTATGCTGTTGAGATAGTATCTTATGTTTTGAGGGTCTGGATCTTTAGCTCTGATGTAATCTTACAAGGTCCAGGAAGTCATAGCCTCTAATTTGAGGCTCCAGCTGGAGGCATGGAATATTAGCTCTTCATCTTTTTTTTTTTTTCAAGAATTTTTTATTTTATTTTATTTTCTTGTTTCAGAACTTTTGTTTGTTTATTTATTTATTTTTATGGCCGGCTCAGCCTGCCCTGAGGGCAGGGCTGGCGCAGCATGTGGTTCTGGGGATCAAACCGCGGTCCCTGCAGCCACTTAAGCTTTCCTAAGCAGGCTGAGCTTTAGACCACTAAGCCATCCTGCCTGACCCTAGCTCTTCATCTTGTCTCAACCCAGCTACATTAAAGAGCAGCAGGTGTAGGTTACCAGGGAAACACACATTCTGCCTTCAAAGACAATCACCAGCACCTCAGCTAAACCAATATACATTGCTTGAGGCTGGTTGGAAGGATAAAGAGAACTCTTAGCTAGCTCTGTACATAACAATACAAGGAAGTAGGGTCAGTTTCAGCCAAAATGGAGACAACTGCTCTTCTTTCTAGGAGAGCTTCACAGGTGGTCCTCCCCAGGAACGCACCAGAGGAAGAGTGAGGAGAAGATGGAGCATTTGTTTACTACAGGGAGAGGTGGGCATATGAAGAGAAACATGAGAACAGTGGGGAAGGCTGAGGGGACGACAACGCTCCGACATCGCCTTTCCGATGGCTTTGAGTTTTGGTGCCATTTTATGTTGTACATATTCAGCAGAGATAAAACCAACAGGCTGAGGGATAAGAAAGAGAAAATTCTGTTCCGTAGTTTCTTTGAGAAGATTAAAACTTGTCTGCAACAACATGTTTGTGGGAGTGGTAAGTAAGAAGCATAGCTCTTAAAATCTTCTGACCATTAAGAAATCTATTAAGAATTCTAAAGTTGAAATCTACCCCATCTAGAAAAAAAAGTAGGGGCTGGGGAGATAGCTCAGGGGCACCAGTGCCTGCCTGGCAAGTGTAAGGTCATGAATTTGAGCCCCAGTCCCCCTCAAAGAAGAAAAAGAGAGAGAGAGAGAGAGAGAGAGAGAGAGAGAGAGAGAGAGAGAGAGAGAGAGAGAGAAAGCAACAGACATAGCTTTTCCTTCAGTGGAGGCTTTTGAAATGAAAATAGACCCTTTCTGTGTATAGGCAGGTAGAAGCAAGGCCTTTCAGGGATGTGGAACACTGTCAGGGCTGCAGTGAGGAATATGAAAACACAGGCAGTTTGTCTCAGAATTTTGCACTTCCATTTCTTCCCTCCTTCGAAGTCCACATTCTGTCTTTATGCCTGACCACCTCTGATGTGCCAGTAAGGAAGGCGCTAAAGAATAATAGTTCAGTCCACAATAGGACACAGAAGTCTTGACAATTTAAGTGCAGCCAATGTCCAGAAAAGTCTTGAAGGAGATAGTTACATCATTTCTGGTAAAGGTGATGGAAAGACTTAAATCTAGCATTTAGAGCGTATAATAATAGTACATGTTCGAATCTCCACTGATATAATGCATGCTACCCCCTTGCCATGCAGGCAAATTCATAGTGAACTTGACTTTGCTTTCCCAGTTCCACATGGTGGTAATGGATAAAGCCAAGTCACAGGGGGAAAGATCCAGGTCAGGGTTAACTAAGTACCTGGGATCTGGCAAGCATCTAAATTAGTCTTCAAAGTTATGGCCCAATTGTCCTGAATTGACAAAGTCATGTTGGGATTAATTTGGACTCCCTTCCCTGTACCCCTAAACCTATCTTCTAACCACTTTTTCAGGCCATAAGTCCTCTTCCTGGGACATTTACACACAGGTTACACTGGTTCCCACATTAATTAGTACTGGAAATGAGAAAGAGTAATTTATTAAGATATTCACTCCATGGCTAAGCTCTAAACTTTTATTATTGCAAGACATCATGTGACTCTCTATTAAAAATGGCTAGCGGATTTACATGACAAATCCATTTCTCTTAGTGAGATTTAAGTAGGCTTATCTTTAGATTAAGACCAGGAGACAAAAAGATAATGTGTAGGGACCTAGGAAATTCAAGGCAAGGATTTGGATAAACTGGGTAAGCATCAGGAAATTAGAGCATAAGAGACAAGGGCCTAATCCGATGACAAAGGACAAAGGACTAAAGTCTAACAAAAATCTACTTTTCTGATGGTAAGCCCGGGAACAGTCCCAACTGCACGCCTTCATTTTTGCACATCTGTCAAGTGTGAAAATAGTGCCAGACAATAGCTGCTGATGGCAAAGAGTCCCTGTGGCACACTAATAACTTCACATAAACCCCTAGGTTTAGGTACCTCTTAATAAACCACACCCAGTTTGCTCCGCAATGTAGTCATGTTCCTCTATGCTTCAATAGCCTTAGGATGAGATCCAGGAGGGAGGGAATTGGTTAGATTTTTGGCTCCAACATGAGGCTTCTCTACAGAGAGGTAAGTAGCTGGATCTCATACATGTTCTTTTTTTCTATCCATTTTACAGTTTAAGAAACAATGGGCTGTGCTGGCCCCACTGCTGGTTTGGGCAATTGAGACTGTGTGTGGTGATGTAGACCTGTAATGCCAGCTCTTAGGGGGCTGTAAACAGGCAGATCACTACAAATCCAAATTATTAGTGAAGATCCTTCCTTAAACACACACACAAAAGAAAGAAAGAAAGAAAGATGAAAGGAAGGGAAGGGAGAAAGGGAGGATGGGCATTTCCAGCTGGATATAAGCTTCTAGAGTGGCTGTCTGTCTTAGTTACTTTTTACTCATTGCTGGGACAAACACCTGACACCCAAAATGAAGGAAGGAAAGGTTTATTTAGCTCACAGTTTCTGGAGGTTTCAGTCCATATTCGGCTGGCTCCAAGGCTGAGTAGCACATGGCAGAGAGCAGCAGTTCATGGCGGTGGAACAGCAACAATCATGACAGAGGCAACTGACCAACCAGGGGAGCAGAGAGCAACAGCACCAGTCTGTCTCTCTGTCTCTCTTTATAGTACATCAGGCTGTCTGCCTTAGCCTATCTGCCTCAGGCCACACCTATAATTCCTAGCAGTATTCAGACCCATAATCGCATCAGTACTAAAATATGTAATCCCAGTGACTCATGAGTCAAGTCTCAATCTATAGAAGTCCCCGCTCCATGATTGCATGAGGTTTTGAGGAGACAACTAGACATAAACCATAACACTGCCCCTCTCCAAGTAGAGGACAGCAAACTACTGCTTAATTCCTGGCTGATCCCCAGGGATAGTGGTAATGTTGACCAGACCAGGAGACAGATTCCTTTTCAGAGACAGATCTCTGGATGCATGAATTGGTGCCACTAGGGTGACCCTGGCGAGACCCTGGCTGGTGCTACTCTTTGGTTGATACTCAAAGATCTTTGGTGGAAGCTGAGTCCCAGCAACCTGATGGGGTGTCCAGCGGAGAAACCTCCACTTGCCTTTTGCGTGTAGCCTGCACTCCTCCATGAGGTGAGAAATAAACTTTCCATGTTCTCCAGGGATCCCCTTTTTGGGGTGACCTGAGACACCTCCATGAGAGCCCTTTCCTAAGCCTCCATTAGGAGTTGAGCTACAAATTTGGGCTTTTCTTTCTTCCCTAATATGACAGACCTCACTCTTTCTTCCTTAGACCAGCTGTGGAGGACCAGCTGTGTGATTCTCCTTGAAAGAGGAGCAATTGTCTCCATTCTGGCTGAGCATGACCCTCTATCCACCTACAGAGCTGGCTAGGACTTTTCAGTTGACTTTAAGCAATGCGTATTGGTCTGCTGAAAAGCAGGTAATGGTCTTTAAAGATGGCAGGCATGCCTCTGCAGAACCCCCACCTGCTGCTCTCTAGTGTGAGCCAGATCCAGCCAGGATAAAGAGCCAATGGTCCACTGTCAGCTGGATCAAGACTTGAGACTGAAGCTATGACATCCTGTGGTTTGGAAGACTACACAACAGAGCTAAAGCACTGACCCCAAAACATTAGATGCGATCTCAGTTGTGTAACGTAGACTACTCTCTATGTATTCTTTCTGCCTTTTTCAGAGGTAAATACAGGCCTCCTCCTAGCCCAGCTCACTTGTCGACTTCTTATTTACCTACTTAAGTAGGCACTTACCTACTTCCTTCCATTCTAACAGTCCCTCATTCTCAAGCCACTCCTTTCTTCATGAATGAATAAAATCCAGGTCCAGCCTTGGGTTGAGGCCTTTGTTCCAGATAGCCATCATCGTGGCTGGACTTAGGACCCCTTGGCTTCCCAAAACTGCACATATGCTTTAGTGTCTTTATTCTTGCTGTGGGTTGCACTGGATGTTATGGATTGGAATTAGCTTGACAGGATTCCAATAATTCATCCATGGCATTACAAATATAAACCTCCCTGATCAAGACAAGCACCAGAAAGGTCTTTCAATAGTAAATTTTGATAGATGTACTGGGCCAGCAACAAGATCTGAGCCACAATCTGGGCTCCTCTACTTCCCTACCCTAATTTTTATAGGTTTAATATTTGTCATATAATCCCCTAGATTCACTGAAAAGAACTTCTTAGAGCAAAAGTCAAAGTTCAGAGAGAATCTCTCAGTCCATTTCACCATTACAGCAAGCTGGGAGCCAGCCTCACCCTACTCAGGCATCTCCTCCTGGGCTGCTGTGGGGGTGGAGGTAGACTCAAAACTTGCTCAACCACTTCCTTCAGACTCCAGAGGAGAAACAGGCACTTCCTTAGACAATAGCCTCTTGGCCCCATTATGCTTCTCTCCTGGAGGTTGGGCAGAGGACCATTCTCCAGGGCTTTCAGTCATTTTGAGGAGCCCTCAAAATTCATTAAATACACCCATCTACCCATCAAGAGGATCAGGCTCTGAGTGTACCCTCCTGGTACTATGTGCCAAGGCTCAGAGCAACTAATGTCCCCAAGCTTGTGCAGTGGGACACCATCCGTGTCCCTGCTGTCACAGTAGGGAGAAGACAGAGCTACAGAAGATGAAAGGGAGATGTCCTCCTCCCCAGCCTTTCTTACAGAGGAGAAATGCTGAGCCCTGAGAGGAGCTTTCCTGTTCCTTCTCCGTGGACTATGTTCTTTATCAAAAGTGGTTTGCTGTCATGACTTCAACATAGAGGAGCAGTGGCCAGAGGAGCTGAAATATCTCTGTGCTACAGCATCTCTAATGCACTCGGCCCTAAGGGGGCTGCAGCCTGTTGATGGCTGTTACAAAATTAAGATGAACATCAACCTAACCCTTTCCTAAATACTCCTCGCTTTCACATGGTAATATAGAGTTTTGCTCTCTTTCTCTCTCTCTCTCTCTCTCTCTCTCTCTCTCTCTTTCTCTCTCTTTCTCCCTTTCTATTATTAGTGTTATTACACGAGATCTGTTATAATTCACCTAAAAAAAAAGCACTAATTGATAACCTCCAAAAGTTCTGACTTATCTATTTATAGTAATAAAACAAAACTGTAACAGATTATGATAGTTCAGCTTGGCCAATATATTTAAGCTTTAGAAGTAATTGGCTGTGCATTCTACATTTTTTTTTTTTTTTTTTTTTTTTGGTCAATTTGAATGTATTAAAGTACCTATAGCTGCTTCATTGGTTTATGAGCTTGTGTTAATTTTATTTTTCCTTTTATTTTTGACCTTACAAGCTTCGGGCTGTGGGGCCAGTGAAATGGTTCAGCAGTCTAAAGCACCTGCTTAGGAGAGCTTAGGCAATTGCCCGAGACTGAGGCTTGATCCCCGGCACCACAGGCTGTGCCGGCTCCACTCCCAGGTCAGGCTGAGCCAGCCATGAAAAAAAAAAAAAAGCTTCTGGCTGTTTTAGACTTTTTTTTTTTTTTTTAAATTTTATTTTATTGTTTCAGAACTTTTGTTTGTTTTATTTACTTATTTTTATTTTTATGGCCGGCTCAGCCTGCCCCAACGGCAGGGCTGTCGCAGCATGTGGTGCCAGGGATCGAACCGTGGTCCCTGAAGCCTCCCAAGCTTTCCCAAGCAGGCGCTTTAGACCACTGAGTCATCCCTCCAGGCTCCCTAGGCTTTCTATAAAGAAGTAGTGATACAGGATGTGGGGAGAGCCCACCTCAAGACATTGCAGGATGACAGCTAACAAGCTTGAGGCTTATGTAGGACTTGCAATGAAAGGCCTTAGTCTGGTAACATGAAAGTTATGCATGGTTTACATTCATAGGTAAATTTCTGCCTCTTTCTGATATATCTTAACCTCCAAATTTTCTGCCTGCTTTGGCCTATAAGTAAGTAGACATGATATTATCTTAAGTACCTTTGTGTTCGTATTTCTTTAATAGTGTGCTAACAGGACCCGGCGGCATGGCTCAGTGGTCTAAAGGGAAAGCTTAGGCGGCTTCAGGGACTGCAGTTCGATCACGGGCACCACATGCTGCGCCAGCCCTGCCCTGTGGGCGGGCTGAGCCGGCCATAAAAATGAGTGAATAAACAAACAATGGTTCTGAAACAAGAAAATAAATAAATAAATAAAATAAAAAATTCTTTAAAAAAAATAGTGTGCTAACAATTCAGTTGGTATGTGTAAAGTTGGTAATGTATTTCCATCCAGATTGTTAGCCAGCCATGATATATCAAAATTATTTATATCTACATAATTCCTCTTTTGTGTGCAAAA
>PVJA010032697.1:0-23933 GCA_004027025.1 Myocastor coypus
TTACCCTGTTGTTTGCAACTTTTGGAATTGTAATGTTTATCTTATGCCTTTGAATGTTGGATATGTTTGACTCTTCTATTGTACAGGGGCTCACAGATGAAAATTTGCCTTGGATCTTCGAGGAAACGTGGGACTTGGATTTTTCAGCAGTGCTGAAACCATTGTGACTTTGGCAACTCTTCCAGATGGACTAAAATGTGTTTTGTAAAAAGGGATATGTATGAGACTTTGGGGGTCCAGGGGCGGAATGTTATGGTTTATGTCTAGTTATCCCCCCAAAGCCTCATGGAGTCATTGGGCGGGGACTTCTAGAGTTTGAGATTTGATCCATGATCCCTGGGATTATGGGTTTTAGTACTGATGGGATTATGGGTGGAAGTACTTCTGGGATTATGGCTGTAGCCTAGGGCGGGAGCTAAGGTGGAGAGCCTGAATGTAATATAAAGAGAGACAGAGAGACAGACTGGAGCTCTAGCTGTTGCTGTTGCTCTGCTGCTGTGTTGGTTGGCTACCTCTGCCTCCATTTTGCTGCTGTTCCGCCGCCATGAACTGGATGCTCTCCGCCCTGCTCCACTCAGCCTTGGGCCAGCCGAATATGGACTGAAACCTCTACGAACTGTGAGCTAAATAAACCTTTCCTTCCTTCATTTTGAGTGTCAGGTATTTGTCTCAGCAACGATTAAAAAGTAACTAATACAAAGGACATAGATGCATGGGCGGGGGGCTGGTGGAGAATAGCTGGGAGCTCAAGACCCCAGGCACGAGTCTTTCATTTCTAAGCGGATGAGCCTGGAAGATTTGGCTTAGGTTGGTTTAATCAGTCTACTCAGAAATTAATTTACTAGCAGGCACAGTTGAAATCTAAGAATAGTGCGATAGCTTAAGTTCACATTTACCTCTCTTGTTTACTGTGAAAGTCTATAGAAATGTCTCCTCTAATAACTAGAGAAATAAAGCTGCTGACTTACACAAAACTGTTGTTGGACTTCTCAGGAAATAGAAAAATAGAAATGCTGTCATGTGCAAGGGTGGGCATCCACTTACACCATAGTGTCAATTTCACTGCATATCTTTATGAAATCTTTGTGTGTGTGTGTGTGTATATGGTACTGGGAATTGAACTCTGGACCTTGAACCTACCAGGCAGGCTCTTATGCCATAGAGCTGTATTCCTGGCCCTTTCTGAAATCTTTGACACCTACGGTAAATGCTTCAAATGTATGAGGCATGATCAGTCCTCAGCATATGAATTAGATATGTAAAAGTTGCACTAACCTAATGATTTTATATGAAAACCAGATATATTCTTTAACATTTGTTTTAGTTAGTTCAGTTAGTTCCTTCAATGAATTAGCAAAATCAATATTTTAAATCTTGTGTTTATAATTATAGCTCTATTCAAACACTATGCAGGGGCCCGGCGGGATGGCTCAGTGGTCTAAAGCGCCTGCTTGGGAAAGCTTGGGCGGCTTCAGGGACCACGGTTCGATCCCCAGCACCACATGCTGCGCCAGCCCTGCCCTCGGGGTGGGCTGAGCTGGCCATAAAAATGAGTGAATAAACAAATAAAGGTTCTGAAACAAGAAAAAAATAAATAAAAATTTTAAAAAAACCACTATGCACATGCTACACACACACAACACACACAGATGCTATAACAAATCCATACTACATACACAATGAAACAAAATATATAGTTACTCGGGTCTATGGAAGTGACTGACCTACAAATCAGTCTTAGAGGAATGCAATATGAGAATAAATACTATGGCTTGTTGGACCTTGAGCCATGCAACGTGACTCATTTTTAATGATTGGATTCAATGAGATAATTTTGTTTTTATTGACCAACAAGTGGAAGAGAGCCACATAGCAACATCTTCATCCCCTGACATATCTTGCAGCCGGAAGTGCTGTCTGAGAAACTGGTGGTTGTTAGTTGTCTTTTATTTTCCTCCTTCTTCAAACTTTGAAGACTTTTAATCACCAGCCCCTCACTCTGAGCTCCCTACCCTACCAAGCTCATGATCTGTCCTTTTGCAGAGAGGCAGATGGAATTCTTAATAGGCAGGAAAGCAAGAAACAGAGGACAAAGAAAGATTCAAAGTGGCTTTCAAACTTACGTGGAAAGATTTCAGATTTCATAGCTTGCCTTTCCCTGGCTTCACTGTCCTCTTAATCATTTCAAATTACTTTATGGTATCTCTTGGCCTCATAAGGAAGAGGCGTCTGACCTCTACCCTAGGAAAAGGCAGGGATGCGGGATGACTTGCGTAAGTGCTGAGACAGACTCATGCATATTTTTTTATGAAGAACTTTTTTTTTGGAATAACAATGACTTTTATGTTTTTTCAAATCATTTTCATACAGATCTCTACACTGCTCTTGATAAGAATTAATAATTCAGTCCAATAGTATTTAATATTTTCTGTTAGGTTGAATAAAAAGAAAAAAAATTTCATGTAGGCTGGAAACATTGTACTAATCATTTGAGTTACAAAGGAAGAACAAATTCAGTATTCAAGTTTCCAAAATAATTCAGATAAAATGAGTCTGTTCTCTGTCTCTCCTCCACTTTTTTATCTTGCTGTTTCTCCTTGCCCCTCCCCATTGTTCCCTGATAAATGGCCACTATTAAATTCTGAAAGAGATATATGAAAATCTATCATTGTGATTGCCATTGAGAGAGACACACACACATAGACAGACAGACAGACAGACAGACAGACAGAACTTCTTCCTGAGAGCAATGGTTTCCTACATATGGAACTTCTGTAAATGACAACAGCTTGAGCAAAGCCTGAGAGCTATTGAGTACAGAAATTAGTGTGAAGGTCATTCTAACCCAGAAGATGGGAACTCATTTTTTTTAAAGGGAGACAGGCATAGAGACTGGTGAAAAATGGATACCCTATAATAATGCAAAGAAAATTTAGGAACAGCTAGACAGTAGGAAATATTTTTTGATGAAAAAGTCTCTCAATCTATTTGCAAATCCACATGTTTGAGGTGGAACATGCAAATATATGCAAAATACAAATATTATTCTGATGTTGCTGCAAATCCCCGGAAGCAAAGGAACAAGTTCCCCATTCATTCTGGATGATCTCAGTCAGATTCTCCCTGGTTTGTAACCAAAAATGAGTTGAGGAAGCTTGTTATCTTCAGTTCACTTCTAGCCTTCAAATTTCAGGGGCAAAACTTAATATTAATATGATATTTTACTAGAGTTTATTTTAATAAAAACAGGCATCAAGGTAGAGAGTATTATTTATAACATGCTATATATTTCAGTTGACATATAAAATAATTTATGAAAATATACAGCAGTATTCTTAGTAGAGTCTCATGTTTTCATATATTAAAACACTTGTTAATGGAAGCACTATTTTTTCACTTATTTATTATTTATATGCTTATTTAGATTGGATCTCACTATGTTGTCCAGGCTACCCTTGAACTTGAGAACCTCCCCATCAGCCTCCCGCTTACGTGAGACTAAAGGCATACACCAAGATGCTTGACTTTATTTACCTATTTCAAAATACTTCCATCTTTTGTTTTTGTAATTTAAAAAAATTATTTTCTGTTTTTTAAAAAAGATTTATATTAGTGTTTTTCTGCTCTTTAACCAAGAGCTGAATTTAGAAATTCTATCTTATGTCACAAATAATCTTTGTTGGTATAAAACACTTACATTTTGGGGCTTCTCATCCTTTAAGCCTTGTTGGCCAAGTTTTGTGAATTGTTTTCTACCCTCCCTTGTGTTAGCTTGCCAGCAATAAGCAAAAATAAAGCTGAGACTGTGTCAAAAAATGCCCTGGCCCCCATCCATCCTTCTTGTGCAGGGTATACTCCAGAGTGCGCCTGATTCAGTGCCTGTGCTTGCCGGCAGAGACAGCCTGCTGTTGTCTGAAATGAAGAATCAATGGAAGCATGGTGCCTGTTCCTTTTCCTGTGAGTAACAATCCATCCATTTAGCATTCTTTCTTTGCTGTTGAATCTGGGGTAGACAGCCTGTGCCCACTGCACAGTTGAGGCCAAGCGAAGATATGTGAACCTTCTTGCCCACTGTGGGCCCTTGCAGGGTGAGCAGGCCTGACATTCTCTAACCTTCAAATTTCAGGGGTAAAACTTAATATTAAGGTGGCCCAGCCCCTTCTCATGGAGGTGGGGACACATGGCACTGGCAGCTTTAGTTCGGCAAATAGGCATCAGACTGGGAAGTGCCAGGAGGGAGGGACCACAATTATAAACAATAAAATTTCTGGCTGTTATGAGCCCTGCTCTCTAGATAAAGAAAGAAAACCCAAAAGAGTGAAATCACTCCCAAGGTCATTTTGCCAGAAAGGAGAATAGACATCTTTCTTCTGTTTCTATACCACAATATGTTTTCGTGGTTCATGGCCACACGCATGACCAGTTCTGTAAATGTTCTATATACGTATAAAAAAAAATAGTGCATTCCCTTTTCGTGAAGTGTAAGCATAAGGGTTTATATAGTCTTTGCTAATGATTCATATCTATTCATATGTATGTATATAATAAGATTATATTATATAATTATTGTTATGTTCTCTTTTGTTTTTATGTGATATTGTATTGAATTGTGATGGAATATATTAAAATTTACTACTATGACTATTATTTCATCAAATTAAGACTCTTTAAAAATTTATGCTTTGTTTTTTAGCAGATGATAGCTGACAACTGGTGCTTTTTTATGTTTACATATATGCCATAGGGATTGATTGGTCTCCCACATATAAAAAGATATGGTGGGGCCGGAGAGATAGCTCCGTGGCACAAGTGCCTGCCTGGCAAGTGCAAGGTCGTGAGTTTGGACCCCGGTCCCACCAAAAATAAATAAATAAATAAATAAATAAATAAATATAAAAGATATGGCTTCAATAAGTAGGAGTATGTTTTTCTCACATCCCTACCAAGATGTCTGTAAGTAGGAAATCCAAGGCTGGAAGAGTGGCTCCATAGTCATCAGAGATGCAGACTCTTTCTGTCTTCCTACTCTGCCAACTTTAATGAATGACACCTATTCTTCAAGGTGGCCGTTTTTCAAGGTTACAGGGTGGCTCCTGAGCTCTGTGAGCCAGGCTCCAGAATGTGTCACAGAAGGAAGCAGAAGAGGAAAAGTCAATAGGAGCATCTTTCAGCTGAACTGAACTTCCGCTGGTCCTACCCACTAATCTCTGCTTACAACTTATTTTCTACTCTGATTGTAAATGAAGATGAGAAAAATCATTATTTTTTAAATATGGATGCATTGCTGCCCTACATAACACTGAGAGTTTTGTTAGTAATAGTGAAGAGAAATAGACTTTGCATGTACCTAGCGATTTCTGCTATACACCTTTAGTCATTGATCCTCTTGTTCCTAGCTCCTTCTTGGCCTTCAGTATGCTATTGCTATTGCTGTACCTGCTTCAGACTTGCCTGACATATATCTACCAAGTCATTTACTTCTAGTCTTTGTCATTTTCTTTTCAGTGTCTTATACATAGCTCAATTTTAGTTTCTTAGCCCAATCTGTAAGTTTTTCTTCTGAAAGGGAAATTTAACTCATTCAAATTTATTTTTATTCTTTACATTTTATTTTTTTTATATATTTATTATACTTCATTATTGTTTCCTTTTATTCTTTCCTTAGTGTACTGACTTGGTCATTTTTTAATCTATCTCTCCTTTGGTGGCCCAGCGGGGTGGCTCAGTGGTGTAAAGCACCTGCTTGGGAAAGCTTGGGCAGCTTCAGGGACCGGGGTTCGATCCCCAGCACCACATGCTGCGCCAGCCCTGCCCTCAGGGTGAGCTGAGCCGGCCATAACAATGAGTGAATAAACAAACAAATGTTCTGAAACGCGAAAAAAAAAAAAAAAATTCTCCTTTGGTGAGAGTCTTCCTATAAGTGCTTTCTTCTCTTAAATAAATGTCTTTGTCTGATACAACAATGTCTCTGTGTCTCAGAAATTCATTGTAAATATACTAGAGAAGAAATGAAATTTATTTTTTCAGTAGTGAGATATAAGGACATTGGCACCATGTAATAATTAAAGCTCAATTTCTTCAATACCACACACTGACAACAGTAAGTACCTGGCCATATCTCTTAAGGAGAGCTGGAAATGAGTCCTATCTTGACTGAGCTGTAATGTATAGAACTTCCTAGATTTCTTTCCAAGTCTACCTGTGGTAGGGAAAAGGAAAGCTATTACCCAGAATTCCAAAAGCAACACAAGAATGAATTTATGACTCTTCACTAAGTGCAAAACAAGATCTCATGGATGAAAAAATAACATGTTAGAATGTTCTGTGGCTTATATTGCAGCTACATTTGTTCTTAGTGATTTGAAAACCTTTTTCCATGGAAGTTTGAGTTCTGCAAAGTGTGGTATACTTCTGTAAAGAACTTTCATATGAACTTAGATTATTTTTTGAAATTATTAATATTTTTCTTCTACATTTATATGAATATATTACTTATGAAAGAAGTCTCTTTGTCTCTTATCTGGCTCCAAATTATACCTTCCATTTCATGCCACAGCAGTACACTTGTTCCCGAGAGCAATCAAGATCCTAAAATTAAGCAAATGGTTCAAGTGTTACCAGTTATATAGGAATGTTACTGTTTTTACCACAGGGAACAATATAAAAGAAGAATCCAACGTTTTATTAAAGCCATATAACTTCTACTCAACTCCACTATTCTAACTTACTTCTTTCTTAAAGATTATAGCTTTAGAAATCTCATGAGTGTGATTTGACTCTAAATTGGTATACATTTTGATAAATCTTAGAATGGTAACTATGCAGAAAAACATTGTACTCTGCAGGAACATTTAGCAGTGTATGTGAAATAAATAAATGAACAATCTCTCATATGCAAGAAAGTCTTCACCTTAAAACATTTGAGTTATGGTATCTGTTCTTGATCTCTTTTCAGAACTGAGATCGTAGCATCCTCCTTACAGCATCTGTCACTTGCCATATATTGCATGTTGGGGCAAAGAGACAAAGAGTCAGTTGTGTGGTTGAAAAGCCTTGCTGTCCATCACTACCAGTTTGCTGTCACTTTTCAGGCAAAGAGGGCAACACATAGTATTCTAGAAAGAGAATATTTGTTACATTAATGCGTCAACCCACTGCTTTCTCTTATTCTTAGATACTTTCTTTTGCCACTGACCATGAGAAGGACTTGACCTCATATCAGGGGAAGTAAGAGAGATTTATGAGTGAGAAATCTAAGCGTTTGGTGAAAATTAAATTAGACCCAGAGATGTAGCTCAATGGTAGAATACTTGCCTAGCATGTACAAGCCCCAGGTTATATCCCTAACATTGCAGTCAATAAATAAATGAGAAGAAATATAGATAAATAATCATGTTATCAGGTTTGAACATTTGACTGTATTGCTGTACTCAATAGTATAAGTACAATTTCACTGGCTACTATATCTACTAACAATGAGGCTCATAAGATTGGCTGTATTAGGCTGGGCATGGTGACATGCACCTGTAATCCCAGCATTTGGGAAGCTAAAGACAGGAGGATCACTATGAGTCCAATCTGTGTAGTGTAGACCCTGTAGACCCTGTACTAAATATATTAAAAAATACTTGGCTGTGTATCGCCAACTATTGTGGTTGGATGATCAGTTATAAGGAGGTAAGTTGGGATATTTTTTTCATATTTTTTCTACCTTTATGCTTGACACTTTCCTTAATTAAAATTATTAAAATAAAGTAAGTGAGGCTCAGAAAAGTACTCAGGATTAGTTAATACTGAAACCAGTGGTTCCTTGATAGTGCAGAGATCAAGAAAAAGGGCCTCATAAGTATGTTCATTGGGCCAGGGAGATAGCTTGGTGGAATAATTGCTTGCCTGGCAAGTGCAAAATCCTGAGTTCAATCTCTGGTACAAAAAAAAAAAAAAAAAAAAAAAAAAAAAAAAAAAAAAAAAAAAAAAAAAAAAAAAAAAAAAAAAAAAAAAAGCTTATCAATGCAATTCAAAGCTGGCCCTCATTCATTATGCTGACAACATGCTTCAGACCAGCACAGAAGACCTGCAGTTGATGTGCTGTAGTGCTGTAGCTGGACTTAGAAAAAATAGGTTCAGGTAGCATTCATGAAGAATACTCAACATAATGACATTAAAAAGTTTTAGTAAGGAGGATAATACTTAGCAGAACTCATTTATCCATTTATTTTTAATTTTACAGTGTCTAGTCATTTGTGCTTTTATGCTGTTTGGACCCAGAGAACTAAAAGGAAATCAGGAGTTTATGTGAACCTATACCTGCTATACAACTTATTTCATTGCTTGCTTACTATTTGTATTGTTATCTCAAGAGAGAAACAACTCTGCATGTTTAGAAGACTTGTTTTCCTTCCCTTCTTTATTTTTCCTTGTCCCTTTTCTCCCTTCCCTTTTTGAGATAGGGTCTGTAGTTCAGGCTGACTTTGAACTCACCTTGTAGCTGGGGGTGGCCTCAAGCATATGGAGTGATCCTCTTGCCTCGGCCTCCCCAGGGACTCAGTGCCTCTTCTGAGGAGTTTTTACATTTCAGTACCTAGACAATCTTGGTTCACAAAATACTTTCACATATACTGTTTTACATGATTTTTCAGATAATCAGCAAGGCAAGCAATCTGAAGATGAGGAAACTGCCTCTGAGACTAAAGTGATTCTTGGACCCCTCCAACCAGCTAAGGGGACAGAGAGGCACTGAAATGCCTCGGGTCTCCAGACACTGTGTCCTGTGCTCTTCTCCCTCCATGGCTCAGTGCTGTGCTGTGCTTGGGGTAATGGACAAATCCAAAGAGAAGGAGATATCAGCCCTTGGGGAGTAGTTGGGAAGATGCAAATTTTCAAAATAAAACAAGCACTGACTTGTTAAGTGTTGTACTATATGAAACTAGCTATAAATAGGCTACAACTAGAAGATCTTAATTGGAAAATAAGATGCCATAGATCCTACCCAATGTGCTGGAAAAAAAAATGTATGTAGATGCCTGAGAATACCAGATAACTGAATGTTTCTGAGGTTTTCCAGCTAGGTAATTGGTGTTTTCCTGGATAAATCCCATGATTAATTCTGGACCAGGAGGAAAGTCAACAAACACAATCTTACACAGCTATGGGGGCACTTTGGTTGCTAGAAGAGCCAGTTCCTGAGTCCTTGAGTTCTTGCTGGCCTCATCTGATGACTCAGACTCAGAACTGAAAGCCCATGGGAGCTGGTCCTGGCCCTAGCATATTTGGTAAGGCCTCAAACCCATCAGTGGAGGTCAAAAAAATATGTTTGATTTGCCTAATTTTCAAAGGAAATAAAGGAGAACACTGCTGTGAGACAGGAAAATGTACTCTGAAGACCATGGACTTCAAAGGCCAGAGGGAGCTCTGTGATCACTTTAATTTTCTAATGTCTTAATATTTAAACCCAACTTTTTTCCAAACCCATAGTACTTCTTTCAGAAGCAAAATTCTATTGCAAATATCTTTTCTCTATCTTTTCAGCAGTGCAGCACTATGCTCAGCCAGGGGTAGGCCAGTCCTGCCTGTCTCTGGTTTTGTGCTCCCCACTAAGTGGAAGATTGCTTGCAAAGACCCACAGAGGCTGACCTAATACTTTTACAATGACTGTTCTTGCCCAAGTTCTTCAGCGTTGTGGACAATTCCATCTAATTTTCCTCAAAATGCCATTCACTAAAATAACTTGTGGAAAAACAGTAACATGAAATACAGACTAGACCTCTGCCAGGGGTTCATCCTGCATCCTCCTTTCCTTCGTCTTCCTCTACCTAGCAGTGTGTGGAGCAGAAACTAAGCTATGAAGCCAGCATGGAGGAACCTACTGTGTGATTCTGCTGATACAGGCTGGCATAAGTTATGCTAGAGTTGCTTCTCAAGGGTTGATACTTGCTGCCCAAGAGGAGGAGAGGGCAATGAGAAAGCCAATTGGAACACTGGGCACGAGCATAATGACCTGTGAGGAATGGCAAAGGTTCACCCTGGTGGTGCCCATGACTCTCAGTGCTGCTTACTTATGCCAGACACTTGAGAACCAGCGTGAATCCAGTTCTCCCCAGTGCTTAAGGCCACGCACGTGAGCACCACCACGGAACCACTCACACCCTCAAAGCTCTACCCTTTGAGCTACATTTTCAGGAGTGACAATGGGCTCATGCCAAGTCAGCCCAGCTGTCTTGCCACCCAGTGACTGTGAGGATGGCACCCTGGAGCAGCTGTACAACACCCTAGTTATATGGCAAAACTTCTCAATGCCTTTGCTTCTCAATATAGGAAGTGGAGAATCATTACATCAGCTGCTCTATAAAGTTATGGGGATTAAATGAGCATAGATATATGAGGAGCCTGGAACATTGTCTGGCACATATTCTATGTTGTGGATATTTTCATTCATTCATTCATCTAAAATTAATTTAACAACTCTGCTCTGTACATTGCGAGGTACTGAGAAGTAAAGTAGGAGCTCAATCAATGCTTTGAATGTGTCACAGATTTGGGAAACAGGCAAATATACAGATCACTTCAACCAAATGACAGTATATGCCAGCCTGTTACCTTGGTGCCTGCTACCATAGACTCACTGGCTATTTTAATTATTGCTCAGCGGGATGAATTCTGAGACCAAGTGCATGGATCGGAGGTTGAGAGCGAGGAGGTGGAGGTTCACTTGGGAAAATCTTCCAAGAGCCAATATCTCTGAGCTTCGTTTTGATCAGCAAGTAGGCGTGAGAAGAGGGCTAAGAGTGTTCCAGGCAGAAGGAACATTGTGTGCAGAGTTAGAGAGGCGTGAAATAGCACAATACATTCGGGGAACTCCAAGGAAGCAAAGAAGGAGTGGAGCCCCATTCTCATGGTTACACACAGCCTGCATTCGGTGAATGTGAAAGGAAACAAAACAAGTGAGACATTGCTTGCATCACTGGCCTTGAGCGCTCACTGAACAGCCAGGAAGAGATAAGCAGCCAGAGAGTTTAACTGTTCAGTGCAATACTTGCCCACGTGCAAGCACTGGGTCATCTGTACAGAGCTGCTATCGAGTTAGTACCTTCTTGTCTTCTGCTAGAGGAACTGAACCACTTAATTTGTCCTTTTCCCCCAAAATTAGTGTAGATGAATTACAACACAGTTGCTGGGATCATGGGGTAGAAGAAGACATTTTGGGATAACAATATATTGCTCCAGCTCAGAGGTCAGTAAGCCACGGCCTGAGGGCTAAATGCAGTCTACTGCCTGCTCTTGTAATTAGGTTTTGTTTGGACACAGCCATGCTCATTTGTTTGCATGGTGTCTGAGGCTGCTTTCCCACTACCACAGCAGAGACAAGCACTTGGGAAAGGCGCTGGAGGAGCCAGGCCTGAAATACCCACAGCTGGCCACTGGAAATAAATGTTTGCCAATTTTTATTCCAGATTCAGCTCCTCTAATCTGATAAGTAAAAACATACAGCAAGGGCTTGGTTTCATTGCAAACAGTTTTGGGGCAAACAGGAAATTGTTCAACTTTTTTAAAAAATTCACTATTAAGATTATGTACAAGCCGGGCGTGGTGGCGCACGCCTGTAATCCCAGTACTTGGGAGGCTGAGGCAGGAGGATTGGTGCGAGTTCGAGACTAGCCTGGGCTACAAAAGCGAGCTCAAGGCCAGCCTGAACTGCATAGCAAGACCCTGTCTCGAAAAAAAAGAAAAAAAAAAGATTATGTACAAAGGGTCAGGGAGATAGCTCAGTGGAACAAGTGCTTGCCTGGCAAGCTCAAGGTCCTGAGTTCAATCCCTGGTACCACAAAAGAAAAAAAAAAAAAAAAAAAAAAAAAAAAAAAAAAAAAAAAAAAAAAAAAAGAATATGCACAAATATCGGTGTGATGGCACACACCTGGAATCCCAGCCCCTAGGAGACTGAGGCAGGACTGCTGCTGCAAATTCAAAGCCAGCCTGGGTTACATAGTTTAAGGCCAGCGTCAAATACAAAGCAAGATCTTGTCTCAAAACAAACATGGTCAGCCATATTTATGCAATTCATATGAATAAATGGGTGAACATAAGTTCTGAAATTGGCTTTCAAAATTGACTCCAAGTTTCCTGGCTGTCAGATAGAAGCAGGCAAATAAACAAACAGACCTTGCACATTTTCCTCTGCATTGGTTATCCATCATCTCATAACACATTGTCTTAAACTTTAGCGGCTTACAACAGCTACCATTCAGTACTTGTTACTCTTCATATCTGGATGTCCTTCAAAAGCCTGAAGTGCTCATGATTGGAGCACTGGGAGGGTGACTGGATCACTGAGGCAAGAGCTGAGGGCTTGTTGGTAGGAGGTAGGGTCTGGTTAAAGGAGGCAGGTCACTAGGGGTGTGGCCTGGAAGGGGTATCTTTCTCCTGAGATCCTCCCTTTCTCTTCTTCCTGACTACTGCAAAGAAAACTGCTATCCCCACCCTAGCCCATGCCCCTCTACCATTCCATCTTGCCTTGGAGTCAGCCAACTATAGAACAAAATGTGAGCCAAAATAAACCTTTCCTTCTCTAATGTGTGCAGGTGTTGGGTATTGTTTCTCGGCAACAAAGAAAGTAACTAAGACAGATTTTCTCAGAAATCTGTGAGTCTGTTGTTCTGGCTGGGTCTAGCTGATGCTGGTGGGCTTGTTCACACTCGTGTTGTCGGCTCCTGTGTTGTTTTGGGGCTGGTTCTTTCCAGCTGGCCTGACTTGGGACAGTTCATCCCTACTGCACAAGCTCTCTCCTTCTCCAGCAGGCTGGCCCGGGCTTGCTCAGTTAGCAGCAATAGGCTTTGAGAAGTGCAAGGATGCACTTGAGGCTCAGGCTTGGATCTGTTATTTCCAGTATATTATAGTGATCGAAACAAGCTAAAGAGCTAGCCCAGATCCAAAGGGTAAGGAAACAGGCTGTAATTCTGGATGAGAGGAGCCACAAAGTCACATTGCAAGTGGCACACACAGAAGTAGGAGGGACAGAAGTGGAGCTGAATTTGAGATCCAAAATAATCAATCATAATCTACAGCATGTATTTTGACCACAAACTTTTAAAAAGTCATCTCTGTGGTCTCAAGTGGAAAGAAATATTCATCATACATATCTATTAAAGCTCACCCACAGGTATGAATCATCACTGTCATCAATAATGAGGACCAGTATCCTCTAGCTAATGACAGATATAGAGGAGGAGTGGGAAAAAGCCTGCTGGAACATAGTACCACATGAGACCAGTCTTGCATTCACATACCACTTGACCAGTTTCACTAGAGGACCAGATTCAGTTTTAGTGGGATGAAATGATGAGGAGAATCAATATCACAGAACACATCAAAGGCTAAGCTAAACAGCCTTTGAGACGAGAGTCTGAACAGACCGACAATATTCTTGCCAACCACTCCATGCTCTGCCTTGTTACCAGGTGGTGTTAAATTGGTCACTGATGAGCTTGCTCTCTATGTATATAGTTGTTATGGAAAAGCAGTGTGGGATAATTTTTAAACTAATTGTGTGATGGTTTTAAAATTTCTTGCTAAAAAAAACTCTCTATCATTACCAAACATGCCTCAGTAAACAAAGCTAAGAATAAATAGTACCAGCAACATCAGAACGTCTCCTTAGTTGTTCTTTTCCTAGGGATAATAGAAAAGTCAATAAGGAAAGATCAAACACAGGTATCCCTTGCTTCTTAGGCTATGACAGAACCCCCTGAAAATTTGAAAACAAAACAAAAGCCTACTTCTCAAAGCACTTAGACAAAACCACATAGCTTAGGTTTGAAAATGTCTTTCTGGTCCAAAGCCAATTGGGGTTCTTAGCCTTGTGCTTGAGAAGCCAGTGTCTTTACACTCAGACTTCCACAGAACAGCCACTGTCATACTTCTGTCATGGCAGTGGCAGTGGGCAGGGAGGGACATACAAGATTTAGGGAACTACCAGCTGCCTATTGACTTAGGCATCAGGGTCAGCTGTGAATGGGAATACAGTTCAATGTGGATACAGTGCAAAGAAAGAAACAGAGCTATTTACATTATTAAAGAAGTAAAGACAAACTTCTAGGATGTTTGTAGATGACTGGTTTATAGGTAGCTGGGGGGTGGGCAAGAGGATAGGGTTATCTTGGGAAGAACAGGGGAAGCTTCCAAACTTTGACATAAAGTACTTAGAAAATTAGACCCCAACAAATGTTGATTCTCTTCTTCTTTTTGTGGGTCTCCCACCCATTTTGGTGATTTCTTAAAAAAAAAAAAAACCAAAAGTCCCTGCCAGCCAGCTGCCCCTGGAGAGATATCAGATAGGCTAAGCTGCTGATAGGTGATAACAACCAACCAAACTCTAGTTCAGGTGGAGGAGGGTGTGCGTGTACCCTCTCCTGCCCCCCTGGCATCACAGCTGGAGGCAGCACAGAGCACCCTTTTCTTCCTGCAGGGAAAGCATGTGTATTCTCTCAGACCTACCTTGGCATCCCTTGATGTCTTACAGAAGCAGATGACCCTGGCTGAGCAAGACAGTCAGCAGAACAGCAGCCCTAGATGCTGCATTTGGAAATTTCCATTCTTTGCTTGCGGCTCTAAAAAAAAAAAAAAAAAAAAATCTGAAGAGCCCAGTAGCTGGGAAATTTCCACGATGGAAAATTTTAACATATTCTTTAGTTCTAAACTATGCAGGTTTATAGACACTGTTTTTTGTAATTTCCTTCTTTAACAATAATTTATGAACATGGTAACACCACAGCTGAGGGAAAAAGGAGGGCAAGATGACCTGGAGGGGAATTGGCATGGCTTGGCTGGTGGGAGGCTGAGCCACATAGGTGTATGACCACCCCAGTCATGGAAATGCAGACCTCTGTGAGACCCACTGGTTGGGAACTCTTAACAAATAGAGATAGTTTGCCCTGGAGCACTGCAGAAAAATCTGTGTAGAGACTGGAAGTGGGAAGTAGGAAGTTGTGTTGCTGGATACAACTTTGGAACAGAACATGATGAGTTGTGGTGCTGGAAAAAGCAATCTAGACACATCTCTTAGACCACTGCTTTTTAACCCTGAATGTGCATCATAGTTGCCAGGGATCCTATTCAGATGCAGATTCTGATTTAGCAGGTTTAGGATGGGACCTGAGGCTGGCTCTAACTGGTTCCTACATGATGATACAATGTTGTATTTCTGAGGACTGCAGTGTCAGAGTAGTACATACCCTTGCAGAGGATGGTTGGAGACAAGCTACTCTGGGACTGTTTTCTCAGGTTAGCACGCTGAGGTCCAAGAGTAGAACAGATGTCTCCTGGACAGATGCTCCGTGCCAGTCTGGGAACAGCAGATTTTTTGGAGTATGGGGATGGACAAAGTTGCCAGAAGGCTGGCCCTTCCAGCACACTCATGTTGGGGGGGGGGGTTCTAGACATCAGTGACTTTACAGAGAAGCCTCTGAATGAAGTTGGTGAAGATTCCTGAGTTGGTCCTGAGGCCTGGGGGATTCTCCAGCCCTGAATCATGTGGGCGACACACTCATGAACTAGCTCCAAAGATCGAGGGAAGACTGTTGATGAGGACTGTGCAAAAAGAGGAAGAAGTCCAAGGAATAAATTGCTTCCACCCCAGCCAGTATATTTTTCCACTAATGTTGAAATAACATAGAAAGGGAGTTGGAGAATTTTCTATTTTCTTAACAGCTGTTCATATATATATATATATATATATATATATATATATATACAGTTATTCTAGAATGTTGCTTCCACTTGATCTGTAATGTGTCTGCTTTGTACATTTTTAAAGGAACATTTGTCCCATTTTTCATTTTCTATTCAATTGAGTTTTGGATGGGTTATTAGTCTTTACTTTTCAAATGAAAGTACCCAGAGGAGCATATGGAAGGAAAGGAGGAGGGAGATTATAATCATGAAAATGTGACTGACGTCAGAACATAACAAGCATGAAATAAATTTGATTACACAATAAAAAGTATTAATGTATAAGTAAGTTCTCTAGTATGCTACTGTCTATATAATGCTAAAAATTCTAAGTGGTTTACAGATTGCTTAGGGATTTGGATTTCTAAAGGTTGCTTGATGTCTTTTCTTTCAAAAACTTTCCTGTGGGGTCAAGATATGATTCTTACTTAAGTAAGACAGATCAAGTATATTTTTTCCTTATCCTAAGTCTTTTTTTAAAAAAAGATATTTGGTACAGGGTCGCACTGTGCAGCTAGGACTCATAGTGATCCTCCTGTTTTCAGTCTTCCCAGTGTTGGGATTACAGGAATGCACCACCACACCCATCTTGGTGGCCCTCAGTGTGTCCAGGGGTGGGACTAGTGCAGCATGTGGTACTGGGAATCAAACCCCGGTCTGAGAGCTTGCCTAAGTAGGTGCTTAGATTACCCTAAGTCTTGATGAGGAATTCATCACATCTTACAACCACATACATAGAATTTGTTTGATCCATTTAAGTCATTTATTTGTTTATTTGGTACAGAGCCTTGCTACACAGCTCCGACTCATAGTGATCTTACTGTCTCAGCCTCCCCAGTGCTGGGATTATAGGCATGTACCACCACACCTGGCTTCAGTGGCCACCATGGTGCACCTGGGGCTCTGGACCAGCATAGCATGTGGTACTGGGGATCAAACCTGGTACAGAACTCCTTGAACTTGCCAGGCAGGTACTTAGACCACCAAGCTATCTCCCCAGCCCAGAAATTCATCTTTTTAAAGAAGTGTTTTTTAATGTTTGAGATAAAATTCACATTATAGAATTTGCCAATTTAAAGTGCATAGTTCAGAGGGTTAGAACACGCATTACATTGTGCAACCATCACTTAGTTATCTAGCTCCAAAATATTTTCATCACTCAAGAGAGGAAACCCAGTATCTATTAAACAATGGCTTCTCAGTTATCCCTCCCTGCATCCTCTGACTACCAGCAATTTGTCTCTGTGGATCACCTGTTTTAGATATCTCAGAAAGGTGGATTCCTACAAGATGAGGTCCTTTGTAAAATAACATTTTAAAAACAAAAATTAAGTTAAAATGAAGCATCACTATTGTGTTCCTTACCATGGAGGCATGCCATCCTTATAAGGTATAAGTGGGTATCATTAACATGCATGAGAAAATTGGGAATTAGCTTCATGAATGGCCTTAGATCTGTGGCTAAGCAAGAAAGCCTTCCTTGGCCAGGCCCACTTACTCTAGTGCTTTTCCCAGGTATCATAGCTAGATCTCAGCTTCCTTTCCCTTATCGCAGACAGATGGGTAGTTACTCCTTCTCAAGTTTAACAACTACACAGAGCTTGATTCAAATTCTGAATGTGTTGTTAGTTGCTTACAGCCGCTATTTTTCCTAGCAGTGCAGTCAGTCCAGGCAGATTCTTTTGAAACGCTCATTAAAACTGCTAAAATAAAGTCTTAGAAGCAGGTGCATTCATTAGCTGAAATGCAGACAATTATGTTAATACCGCATTCAGGTGACAAATTTAAAGGCATCAGAATATGGAGGATAAAGGATTTTCAAAGCTAAAGTTAAGTTCGTCCTTTGTGAGGCTTTTCGTTCTGTTAAGCTTGTGACTAACTGCAGACATCCAGTGTGGGGACCTCCAGTGTGGTCTCACAGAAATAAAGCTGTTTTTCAGTATCAGGTTTCCTTTATAATTTTCTGAGTCTCTAGGAAAAAAAGGTAAGGAATTGTCTACAACCAGTGCTATCTCTGGCACTCCAGTGACAGCTTATTGTCATACTTGGCCTATGGGTAGTGGAAACATGTTAGAGACAATTAAAATATGTACCAGAGCTGGGGATGGAACTCAGTGGGAAAGCTACAGGGGCAAGTCCTTGGTTTAATCCTCAGCACCAACAATTAAACAAACAAATTAAAAACAAGGAAAGTGTGGACAGTGATTCTCAGTTTGAAAAGATGGCATGGCAATTCTTTTACTTTGTCTTTTAAAAAAGTCTCAAATAGGAGCTGGGTGTGGTAGCACATATTTGTAATCCCAGTACTTTGGAGGCTGAGGCAGGTGAATCACATGAGTTCAAGGCCAGCCTGGGCTATAAAGCAAGAGCCTGACTCAAAAATAAATAGGGCAAGGAAGATAGTTCAGTGACATAAGCACCTTCCTGGCAAGCAGAAGGTCCTGGGTTCAATCCCTGGTGCCAAACATAAATAAATAAATATGAACGTGAAATATGTATGTGACTGCAAGTATGTATTTGGGAGACTATATATAATGTTAATATTTCACCAAGGTAATTTACTTTTTTGTGTGTATTATAATATTTCCCAATTTTCTATAATGAATATCCAAATTTTAAATTTTTTAATATTAAAAATACAATTGCTTAAATTGAAATTTTAAAAAGTATTTAAAATTATTAATTGAGCCGGGCGTGGTGGCGCACGCCTGTAATCCCAGCACTCAGGAGACTGAGGCAGGAGGATCGGTGCGAGTTCGAGACCAGCCTGGGCTACAAAAGTGAGCTCAGGACCAGCCTCAACTGCATAGCCAGACCCTGTCTCAAAAAGACAAAAAAAAAAAAAATTATTAATTGAGTCTGGTGGTGTAATCCCAGGTACTTGAGAGGTTGAAGCAGGAGGACGGCAAGTTCAAGGCCAGTCTGGGCAACTTAGTAAGATCTTGTCTCAAAATAAAAATATAGAAAGATCTGGGATATAACTCAGCACCCAGTGAGTTTGGTGCCACCACAAGTACCACCAAATAAAATAAAGTAAAGTAAAGCACTTAGCCTTTCTACATTCATTTATTTTATTTATAAAATTGAATTATCATTTAATTGCAAAATACATGGAAGTTGTATGAGCTATTTCCTCAACTCCCTTTCTCTTCTCAAATCTATGGTATCCATGGAAACAGTGGTATCTCCTTTCAGAAGGGAATGTAAAAAAATACAATTAAGTATGAAGCCACTTAATAAAAAATAAGTTTTTATAGTCTTTTTCAAAAGCTCAATCAAATAGACATGCATCTAAGTGAATATATATTCTATTTTTGGAGTGGGGAAAAGATTGAAGAAATCTTTTAATGACAAATGGATTTTCTTTTTCTTTTGATTGTACATTCCATAAATCCTTTGTAAACTACTCTGCTAAAGCACTTGAAATTAATAGGCAAAAGGCTTCTTGGATGGCATAACAGTTATAATTGTATCTTTCTCCTTCAAGTCTTCTTCATCTTTCCCTGTACAGTATTACTTTCTTTTTCTTTTTTTTTTTTCCAACACAATTAAGAAGATTATTGACCCCTATCCATTTAAAAGGAAAAAAACCATATATAAAGCATAGATGGGATCTGGTGAACATACAGGGATATATTCCTAGTGCATTTCTGAAACCACAGATAGTACTGAATGTCGTATTTTAATGCCTTTTCTATTTTAACTAAGTGCTCACCACATACTGTGCCCATAGCTTCTGCAGTTTGGGGCACAACAGCAAAACTAGAAAACGTTTCCTTTGCTTTCTCCACTATTTCAAAGACTAAAGGTTTGTTCTTCTCATAGATCTCAGAAACCTCAGCATAAATTGTTTCATTAACCTCATCACTTAAAGAAAGCACTTTATGGCTTCTCTGTGACATGCTTGAGTTGTTAGCACCATTACTCTTAGGCCTTTGTGAAGTTATTAAGTAAAGTAAAGATGATCTGAAAGTCACGGTGAGGGCATGACAGTCGATCTAAAAAGGGAGATGGCCACCAAGTGATGTATGGGCTGGTAGCATATACAAAATGGATACACTGGACAGAGGAATGATCACATCCCTAGGGGGATGGGACAAGATGGAATGAAATTTCATCTTTGTACGTAGAACAACACAGAATTTAAAACTTATCAATTGTTATTTCTAGTAATTTCCACTTCATATTTTGAAACCAAAACTTACTTGCTATATCTGAGGCCTCATATAAGTGGAAACTGGTACATGTGTGTACTCTCCTCAGGAGAGAACTGGCTGAATCCCTGTTCAGACTGCCACAACAGAAGTATTCCTAGCAGGGACGTACACAGATGCAGCGCCTTTGACTGCTGGACAGCTCCGTGTTTCCTAGGAATACTTTCCCACCCTCTCCTTCTCTTCTGTTTAATTCTCCTCCCCAAACCATAGATTTCAAATAAAAATGAGGAAGGCAGCCAAAAGCGGTAGCTTTTTTTTTTTTTTCCAGTGTGGCGCATTACCACCATGGCATTGAGGGTAGGGAGGACATCAGAGCACAGAATTTAAAGATGAATGCAAGAGGCCATTTTATTCAAGCTTCATAAATGTGCTTCTTCGAGCACATACCTGGTAGTCATCCAGTCTGACCTTGAAATTTTCCAGTGCTGAAAAAAATATCCCATTTTCCCACCAATTCCCTCTCAATAGTTAATGCCATAGAGCACAAAGAGATTTATAACCACAATGCCAAAAAGAAAAAAAAACCTAAGTGAGTTCAAATCCTCCTACCTTTTTTAAAAGATAAGCTATTTTCAAACTTCTGTTTCTGATCTAGTACCAAGTGTTAAAGAAATAGGCCTCCATAGCGTCAGTGAGGAAAGTAATGTGGCCAAGACACAGGATTGAAAAACTCTTAGATTATGTACACCCAGAGTGTCCATCAGACCGTGAGTGCCAGACTCAGAAAAAGAAAATTGGGTAATGTGTTTATAAGCCTGGGTCCCAGAGTATTGCCCAATCTTTCCCTAATTCATCTCCTTTTCTCATTTTGATACCTTTACAATAAAAGGAAAACTTCAAGATTATTTTACTCAAAGACTTTGCTTAAATAATCTATTGTTTACGAACATTCACTTGAGCAATGTGTCCACAGTTTGCCTAAAATTTACATATATGTAAATTTATCTCCTTTGAAAGAATTTGGAAAAACTGAACAGTATTCTGATATAACTAGATAGGGGCAACACAAAGAACAAAAATAATAGGAAAAAATTGTTCAGATATGGTGTGCCCTATAGAAACAGCCTGTCTTTTTCAACAGCTAGACCGGACATTCTTTAAAAATGAGTTGCGATAGTGAAGTTGGGGTTATATACTTGGAAATCAAAAGTGGACAATTAATTAGCTAGTAGAGAGAGCAGGGACTGTAAACTATAATTTTGGCTAAGTAAGGAGAATAAAGAAGCTTTTAAATGATTGTTATTTTAATGAACTGTAGAAATTGATGCGTGAAAGAATACAAAGAAAACACAAAATTGTTCTATACTACATGATTTAAAAATAACTGTCATTTGCCGCCAGGCGTGGTGACACATGCCTGTAATCCCAGGACTCGGGAAGCTGAGGCAGGAGGATTGGTGCGAGTTTGAGACCAGCCTGGGCTACAAAAGTGAGCTCAAGGCCAGCCTCAACTGCATAAGCGAGACCCTGTCTCAAAAAAGACAAAAAAATAAATAAATAAATAAATTAAATAAATAAAAATAACTGTCATGATTTTGGGGATATTTCTTCCAACATGAAATAAGAGACAGGTTGTTTTTTTTTTTTTTTATGGCCAGCTCAGACTGCCCTGGGGGTGGGGCTGGCGCAGCATATGATGCCAGGGATTGAACCACAATCCCTGTGGTTACCTAAGGCACTTTAGACCACTGAGTCATCTCGCTGGCCCAAGAGATAGTTTAGAATTTTAAAAAGTGACCTGCATTTTGGTGATTGGGCATGATCTCATTGAAAAAAACCAGAAACTTGACCTTTTAAAAATATTCAGTTGGGAAAAAAAAATAAAAATAAAAATATTCAGTTGGGGCTGGGCAGGTAGCTCAGTGGTAGAGTGCTTGCCTAGCATGCACAAGGCCCTGAGTTCAGTCCCCGTGCCATAAGTACATAAGTAAAGGCATAAGAAATCCATTTCATCTGAAGATTTATGAGAGGGAAAGAACTAATTGGAATGCTTAATCTATAAGCAATTATGAAGATGTAAGTTCAATAAAAAATTAGCAAATATCTTCATTTTCTTCTAATAATTTTGATCTAATAATCAATTCTGCTATATCTAAAATGTGCTGTAATGAGATGTGTTTCCTGAGAGCCTTTCTGTTTACAAATTCACATTAGTTGATTTTCAGAAATATTAAGAATAACCAGAGTCACCATTTAGTTGGTACATATCAGTTTGTTTATTCCAGATTATTCAACCCACTTTGCTACATTGAATATTTATTTTGGTTGGTCAGTGTTTATGCTATGCCAGTTATTTTTATTCTATATGGTTGATGCAGGGTCTCACTACACAGCTTGAACTCATGGTGATCCTCCTGTTTTCAGCCTCCTCAGCACTGGGATTACGGGCATGTGCCACCTCTCTCGGACTTGGTTGCCAGTCAGTGTGCCTGGTGGTGTGGCCCACGCAGAATGTGGTTCTGGGGATTGAACCTGGGTCCCTGCACTGGCCTCAGCAGGTGCTTAGTCTGCTGAGCTGTCTCACTGGTCCAATTATTAAGTATTTTTGAGCATCATCCCTGAAATGAGACACATAGCAAAGCCTTTTTTTCACACCAAAGTCCATATGTTGCCTAATGCTTTAAAGTTTGATAGACACTTCCAATTATTTCTCCACCCAATACCCATATTCCTGCTGTTTTTCCCTTTGGAGCAAATACTCCGGGAGAACCACCCTCTGTGGTTCTTTGCATACAACTTTGTGCCAACTCATGCTTCCGTATCCTGGCAGTGTTTCCTTCACACAATAGATTTCCATTGGGAAGGGCTGAGGGGAGGGAGAAGTGGATGCTCCACACTTTCCTCTCCCCGGAAGGTGGTGGGGCAGCCATCTTGCCCCTGGTCTTTTCTAGGTGAAGAGCTGTGGCCAGCAAGGCTGTTGCAGGAGCTCATACCAGCAGGGTTCCAAGGTTCTGGACACGGCATTATTCCTGGTACAGGAGGTTCCACTTGCTATTTTGGATAATTTCCTATCCATCACTACAGCAAAATTTCACAGTTTCCATTCCAAATCCCCCATTTCACTATTTACCTAAGAATATTACTCTCACTTGGCCAAACCTACTTCCTGACAAGAAGGAAGGAGAACTCTCTTTACTAATAAAAGTACAGGTAGCCAACAGTGGTAAGGTTTTTGTATAGCACACCAAAGTCCGTTTTTGCTAGTTATAGCACTATTTTTTCTGAGCATACAAAGTCTTTCCCTGAGCCAGGTTTTTTTTTTTTTTTTTTTTCTTGTTTCAGAACCTTTGTTTATTCACTCATTTTTATGGCCTGCTCAGCCTGCCCCGAGGGCAGGGCTGGTGCAGCATGTGATGCCAGGGATCGAACTGCAGTCCCTGAAGCCACCCAAGCTTTCCTAAGAAGGCTCTTTAGACCACTGAGCCATCCCGCTGGGCCCCGAGCCAGGTTTTATTTATTTATACTTTTTATTCCCTGTAGTGTGCCACCACTGAGCTGTACCCCAGCCTGTGTTTTATTCTTCTAGATTTCTAATCTTTGGTGTTTAAGTAATATTTAATATTTAGACTCATTTCTTGTTCATTTATGAAGGGATTTCTTTCATAAGATTCCTTTTCTTACAGAGCCAAGATAATCTTATTGCTTTATGAAAATATCTTCTCTTTTGTCCCATCCATTCATTCAAACTGGGATACTGATTTTATGGCATTTGTATATCATGCTATCTCCATCAGACACTGAGTTCAAGACCAGCCTGGGGATGGGGAGACAGCCCAGTAGTCTAAACACTTGCCTGGCAAGCACAAGGTCCCAAGTTTGATCCCCAGTATCGCAGGTCATGCCTACCCCAAAACTCAGTGTGTGGTGCATGACTGTAATCCCAGTGCTAGGGAGGCTGGGACAAGAGGATTGCTACAAATTCAAGCCTGTGTGGTAAGACTCTGCATTAAAAAAAAAAAAAAAAAAAAAAAAAAAAAAAAAAAAAAAAAAAAAAAA
>PVJA010032698.1:0-15858 GCA_004027025.1 Myocastor coypus
GAGCCGGCCATAAAAATAAATAAATAAACGAACAAAAGTTCTGAAACAAGAAAAATAAAATAAAATAAAAAATTCTTTTAAAAAAAAAGAAAAAAAAAGAATTTTTTAAAAGAATTTTTTTATTTTATTTTATTTTTCTTGTTTCAGGAATTTTGTTTGTTTATTTATTTATTTTTATGGCCGGCTCAGCCTGCCCTGAGGGCAGGGCTGGCGCAGCATGTGGTGCTGGGGATCGAACCGCGGTCCCTGCAGCCGCCTAAGCTTTTCCAAGCAGGCGCTTTAGACCACTGAGCCATTCTGCCACGCTCCAATAAAGACTTTTTAAAAATGTTTTCCAGTTAGACAGGAAGAATAACTTCAAAGAACAAACAAACTGACCCTATTAAATAATGTTTTGCATCCTTGAAAGTTACTAAGAGTATATTTAAGTGTTCTGAGTGATATAGGAGATTGAAACTCCCAACCTAAAGTTACCTGGGATGAGTTCATATTCTCTCTGAAACCAAAGAATGAATTTTTGGAACAAACAGAGGTTGACAGCAGAATATTTATCAAACGAAAGAAAGCTTCTGTCTGAGAGAAGGACAAATGGGGGGGGCGGGGTCACCGAGAGGGTTTTCCCCAAGGAAGTTGTCTCTTCCAGGGAGTTTTTTAGAGTAAAACCATGCCAAGAAGTGGGTCTAAGATGGAGAACAGTGGAACTTGCTTAGGTAAACATGAGGCGGGACAAAACTATGGTCAGCTAATAAGGTTACAAGAACCATTGCTCAGGTGAAATTGATTAAATTCAGGACCAAATGGGGAAGTTAGTCATGTAACAAGAGGACATGAATACAGAACAGGATTTTTTCCAGTAGCCAGTAATGGTTGGATTAGCAGTTCCTCCTGGCTTCCTCAATCCCAGATGCTTATCCTTAGGGGGGTCAGCATTTTTTCAGTCTTCAGTCTTTAGATCTGGTCCACAGCAGCAACATCTGTCTCTCTTACAGTTTCAACGTATCTTCTCCTTCATGCTGTCTCCTTTGAGGGTCTAGCCCTGTTTGATCTACACTGTCTACAGGTTCTCACTATGCAGACCTGACTCACAGTGATTCTCCTGCTTTCAGCCTCCCAAGCGCTGGGATTACAGGCACGCATCACAGTGCCCAGTGTCATTTGCCACCTCAGCACGCCCCGCTGGAGGGGCCTGCACAGCACGCCAGGGACTGAACCTAGCTGCTGCACTCTGCCTAAGCAGCCACTTTGGTATACTGAGCTATCTGGCCAGCCCTGCCTATAGTATTTTTGTCTAACTCAGCTGCCTACAACATTAGCACAAATGTGTGCAAGGTAATACATATTAACTAGATCAGTTCAGCCTTTCTACAGTTTTTTTGTATTGTAAAATATGATTGTCCATAATGTACAAAATTTTACTTTTAACTTAAAACATAAATTTAAGGTTAAAAAAATCTTTATAATTCAGTGGACTCTGTCTCCTATTGTGGCTCATTTTTGTAGAGATTACTGGGGACTGAGCAGTGCATAGACAGACAAATGGCACAGGCTCCACCAACATCAATGACCCTGGGTCTTTCTTAGGCTGTCATCATCTTTCAATCCCCGACTACTCCCTCCCCTCTAACTTCAGCCACCAGGTAACATTTCGATGGGAGAGAAAACCTGGAAGAAGCAGCAATATGATGCCTCAAGAGCTGAAAGAGAAACGAGCTCTCTGGTTGAGTAATCAGAAGTTGAGGTGCAAGTTATAAGCAAGGGCAGTGACTCTCATCTTATTCCTTAGTGCTGCCGGTGGTTCCCTCGGTGCTCAAACACCCTTGAGGCCATTTATAATCACCTTCCTGTGGTAGCACAAGACTAAATATTGAGGCTCTTGCAAGTTGCAAAGATATATACAAGATATGATTATATTTCATTTGAAATGAATACTTTTTTTCCTTCTTAACAAACATGTAAAGGATATAATTTTTAAGATTTTGGGGTGGGTGGCCAAAGCTCAGGGGATTAAAGTGTCTGCAACCAGGCCCAGGGGACGGGGTTTGATCCCCAGGGTAAGCTGAGAGGGCAATTGAGATTAGGTACGGTGGTGCAAACTGGTAATCTCAGCTCTTGGGAGGCTGTAATCAGGCAGATTACTGAAAATTCAGTCTAGTAGTGAGACCCTAAACACCCTGTAGACCTTTCCCTAAAATAAAATTAAAAAAAAAAAAAAAAAAAAAAAAAAAGATTTCTACGGGCTGGCCAAATAGCTCAGCAGATTAAAGTGCTTGCTTAGACTGATGCCGTGGCCAGGGTTCAGTCCACAGCCTACCCTGCCAGCCCCTCCTCCCGGGCACACTGAGAGGTGACTAAGACTGGGCGTGCTGATGCTCCCCTCTAATCCCAGCTCTTTGGGATGCTGAACACAGGCAAATCACTGTGAGTCTGATCTGCCTGTAGTGAGACCCTGTAGACCCTTAGTAAAAAAACAAAAGAAAAAAATCTTGCCAGGTGTGGTGGCGCACAGCTGTAATCCTAGCACTTGGGAGGCTGAGGCAAGAAGACCAATGTGAGTTCGAGACCAGCCTAGGCTAAAAAGTGAACTCAAGTCCTGCCCAAACTGCATAGCAGACCCTGTCTCAAAAAACACCAAAAAAAAAAAAAAAAAAAAAAAAAAAAAAAAAAAAAAAAAAAAAAAAAAAAAAAAAAAAAAAAAAAGTCTTTAAAAAATTACAGCTAACATAACATGAGGGTTTCCTTTTTCAGCTAGGTACTTCTTTCTTCTGTGTTATGGAAACTTTCTTTTCTGAGAGAGCATATTACATAGCTTTACTCCTTAGGCATTAACAAATAGTCATAATTTTAGAAAATAAAACATAGAAAATCTAATTCAAGAGTCAGGAAAAAAAAAAAAAAAAAAAAAAAGATGCAGTAGCCTTCTCCTGCCAGACCCTGAAGGTCCAGCCTGTTCTTAGGACCGTTGAGCTGATCTACTTTGCTAAAGGCAAACTTGTGCCTTTAATTTTTCCCCAAAGGCAAATCAAGTGTCATTCCCTTTGTTCTTCACACCTTAAAGCATGCAAGTTTGCATATTAGGGTTACTCGTTTTGTAATACTGCCTAGAATGTTCAACATCTCAATTTAGTATCTGAGAGTTCTGAATACTGTTCTGGGGTTTTAACTCAGCCAAAACACTTGTCATAAATGGATTCACTTTCAATATCCTGACACATGGGGTGTTTTGTCTTGTCTTGGTTTGTTTTTGAGAGAAAGTCTTTGACTGTGAATCCATTATGTAGTCCAGGTTGCCCCCAAACTCTCCATCCTCCTGCCTCAGTCTCATGGGTCCTAGGGTTACACCATGCTGCCCAGATTGTTAGACAGGTATCAAAGTGTTTTCAACCAAGCTTTAGGACATAAACTTTTCATCATAGATACCTTTACCACCACCTTCCCCCTCTACCTACTCCTTTATCCATCAGGATCAGCTTATGATTGCGATAGCCTGTGATTTTTGCCCTATGTCCTTCCATCTTATACCAAATGTAACTGTAAACTCAAGATTCTGTAACTTTCCACTATGACTGACTCCTCCACACTCCCTCAATGTTCCCCCTGGGAGGCAAAACCACCATATGTATGTTTGACAAATTGCTCTGTTAATGGGCCATCGTTTTGTAAAATGTCACACCACAACATATTCGGTATCCCTGGTGATTGTGCCCTAAACCAGTTCCCAGAAAATTGTTCCCTGCCTTCCTAACTCAGTATCCCAGGTGATTCTGCCCTAAACAAATTATCACTCACCTCCCCACCAACTTGTGATTTTTCTGCTTAAATATCCCCTAGCAACAGCAAGTGGCACACACACTCTCTACCTGCGAGGGAGTGTAGCCACTGGGCCCAGCTAAAATAAAGCACTTCTTTTTTATTTTGAGTCTTTTTTATTTTGAGGTTATAACAATGATAAGGCCAGTTCTGTTTAGAGCACACAAGGTGAATCTGCTAACAAAAATAGATCTTAAAGCTTCGTTGGCTAAGTTCCTGAAATGGAAGTAGTTATTATGCCTGCCTTTCAGAAAGAATATCGTAGCAAAGAAGATAAAACAGTCACAAATAAATACACAGCTACATGAACAACTGAGGTAGATATGAGCTGCTTCTGTAAAACGAGTCTTAGAATTAACTAGGTTGTAAGATGAGGTATTTGCACTGGGTCAGTGTAATTCAGCTAGAACTGCAGCCTCCTGGTTATCTTCTCCTCATTCCCATGAGCTGCAGCTCTACCTGCTATTTCCAATATCTTCTAACTGCAGCCCTCATCAGAGACATCGCTGGCTAGGATCACAGACCACAGACTGAATTCAGTTTTAGGGAGATAGCATAAGTGGCTGATCTCGGGGAGCCAACAGAGAGCTCCCTTGGCTTTGAATCCTTCTCAAGCATCTCACACCCAAATTAGCTGTGAAAAAGGAGACACTGAGCCATCCAAAGGAATTCTGGAAATATCTCTCTGAATTAATTTATATGGAAGGCAGAGGAAAAAGATTATCCTCCTTTAAAAGGGCAGGCGTGGAAATAATTTTGTCGGAGTCCCTTCTTGGCTCTTGTCTCAGCCTAAGAAGTCTAAACTTACAATCCTAAAACCACGTTATTGGAATTCCACCAAGTTAATACTAATCTACCACTCCCAATGCAATCCACGGCGATAACAAAGACACTAAGACATATATATATATATATATATATATATATATATATATATATATATGTGTGTGTGTGTGTGTGTGTGTATATATATATAGTTATTGGGGAGCCAAGGGGCCCTAAGTCCCACCATGAAGATGGCTTTCCAGAACCAAGAGGGTGACTCAGGGCTGCACTCGGATTTTATTCATTGGAGGAGGAGTGGCTTGTGAAAGGGAATTCTCGGAAGAAGGTCAGCAATGAAGGGAGTTGTGGGAAGGTGGTAGGCATTGAAGGGGATTGTGGGAAGAAGGTGAACACTGTGAGCTGGCCTAGGTAGGAGGCCTGCATTCACCTCCACCATATTTAGAGATATGCAAAAGAAGTGATTTGCATTATGCTATTGTGATATCTAATATTTTGGGGGTCTGGCACATCAGCTCTGATGTGTAATCTTTTCAAGCCTCAGGAAGTCACAGCCTCTATCTCGAGGCTCAATCCCAACTGACACCGTGGAGCATTGGCTCTTCATCCTGTTATCAGGGAAACATGCATGCCATCTTCAAAAATTACCACCAGCACCTCAGCTAGACCAATATATACTGCTTAAGGCCAATTGAGAGGATAATGAGAAGTCCTAGCCAGCTCTGCACATTTCAATACAAGGGAATAGGGTCAGGCTCAGTCAAAATGGAGACAGTCGCTTTTCCTCCAAGGAGAGCTGCTCAGACAGTCCTCCACACATTTCTCATTTGTCAAGAGTCTACAGCTTTCCCAAATGCCCTTTCTTTGAAACATATTCTGAAAACATGATCCTTCTGTTTGATTTGCAAAACAATATAGGCAAAGCAATATTTGCCTCAAATATAGACAGGAATTTGGCATGCAACTTGAAGTGAAACCATTGCTTTGTTTATTGGTATAATCCTGGACTGGCGAAGCCGGGCGTGGTGGCTCACGCCTGTAATCCCAGCACTCGGGAGGCTGAGGCAGGAGGATTGGTGTGAGTTCGAGACCAGTCTGGGCTACAAAAGGGAGCTCAAGGCCAGCCTGAACTGCATAGTGAGACCCTGTCTCAAAAAGACAAAAAAAAAAAAAAAATCCTGGACTGGCGAGATAGCTCAGCAGTGTAAAGCGCCTGCTTAGGCTAGCTTAGGCAATCACAGTCAAACAATGGTTCAATCACAGTCACCACATGCTGTGCCAGCCACACCCCCAGGCCCCCCATAACATAAATAAATAAATAAAGTTTTAAAAAAGCAATAAAGAAGGAGTTTGTTGGTATTATATCAACCAATTAAAATATAGAAGCATACTTATTGTCACAGTAAGTGCCCATAAATAAATATGAAATACATTTTAAGCAGAAAACAATTATTAAGATGTCTTCCCATGAAATAAACTGATTGACAGCTAATATAAATATTAGGAATAAATAAGTATTAGCTGGGTGACTTTAGTGAGAGCATCACATTCTTTTTGTGCTAACAAATATGCCAAAAAACAAAAATACAAGGTAGAGTAATAGGAATTAAATTGCATCATGACTCTAACTTTGTAAGTCTGCTTACTGGTGTAGCATCATAACATTAAACAAATTAAATATGTGCTGTATGTTTAATTTTTGGTTATTTAATTCTACCAAAAGCCACTCTGGCCCCATTTCCTGGGCATGCTGAGCAGGCCACTGAGGCCAGGCATGGTGACATGTGCCTGTAACCCAGTGCTGAGCAGGCTGAAAATAGGAGGATCACTACAAATCTGAGCTGTGTCGGGAGGCCCTATACCACATACAATGAATTAATTCCAGATAAGCAAAGGTCATTCAAAACTTGGGTCTTACTCCTCCTCACCCCATTAGGGAGTGAGTATGAACTCATACTGCAAATGGAAAGCACAGTAAAGTGAGATCCAATCTAGCAGCTGACAGGCTGCAAAATCCTTGCTCCAATATTATACTGCAACATTTTTAAAGTCTAAATGCTAAAATTTAAAATAATAAAAAATTTAATATTTTTACAATTAATTTTAAAATTAACCTTAAGGGAGTGATTTCTGTCTTTACTCTCAGGGTATCTGTGTATGTGTATTTGGCGGGGAGGATTGAACCTAGTACCTTTACAGTGAGCCCTATTCCCACGCCCATCGTTCATTTTTATTTTTTAAAACAGTATCTTTCTAAGTGGCTAAATTTCCCAAGCTGACCTCTAACTTGTGATCATCCTCCTGTCTCATCCTCTTTGGGTACAGGGATTACAGGAGTGAACCAATGTACCCAACTGTATTCTTTTTTTTAAGAATTTTATTTTATTTTAATTTTTTCTTGTTTCAGAACTTTTGTTTGTTTGCTTATTTATTTTTATGGCTGACTCAGCCTGCCCTGAGGGCAGGGCTGGCACAGCATGTGGTGCCGGGGATCGAACCTCGGTCCCTGCAGCTGCCCAAGCTTTCCTAAGCAGGCGCTTTAGACCACTGAGCCATCCTGCCGGGCCCCCCAACTGTATTCTTGGTCTTGTCTTTAATTACATAATAATTTTTGCTGGGCGTGGTGGTGCACACCTGTAATCCCAGCACTCAGGAGACTGAAGCAGGAGGATCGGTGAGAGTTTGAGACCAGCCTGGGCTACAAAACTGAGCTCAAGGCCAGCCTGAACTGTACAGCAAGACCCTGTCTCAAAAAGACAAAAAAAAAAAAAAAAAAAAAAAAAAAAATTAGTAATTTTTTAAGAAGCACTTGAGGCAGACCGCCCTGGGTTGCCACCGCTGCCACCATCATGTCAGCCCCTCGGGTCTCAGTGATACTGAGTGACACTCCACAATGGGAGACAAGCCATTTTGGGAGCAGATTGGATCCAGCTTCATTAAGCATTATTACCAGCTATTTGATAACCCAACTAAGCGCAACTTATTTTGATGCATCATGCCTTGCATGGGAGAAACAGCAGTTCCAGGGGAAAGCTACTGTCTTAGTTACTTTTTTCTCGTTGCTGGGACAAATACCTGACACTGAAAATGAAGGAAGGAAAGGTTTATTAGCTCACAGTTGCTGAAGCTTTCAGTCCATATTCAGCTGGCCCAAGACTGAGTGAAACAGGGCAGAGAGCATCCAGTTCATGGCAGCGGAACAGCAACAATCTCGACAGAGGCAACCAACCAGGGGAGCAGAGTAACAGCGCCAGTTTGTCTCTCTATCTCTCTTTATATTACATTCAGGCTCTCTGCCTCAGCCAATCCACCTTAGGCTACACCCATAATCCCAGAAGTACGTAAAACCCATAATCCCAGGGATGATGAATCAAGTCTCAAACTCTAGATCAGTACTGAATCACATAATCTCAGTGACTCATGAGTCAAGTCTCAATCTATAGAAGTCCACGCCCATGATTGCATGAGGCTTTTGGAGGACAACCAGATGTAAACCATAACAGCTACCATTATGGAGAAGTTGTCTAGCCTTCCATTCCAAAAGCTTCAGCATGGTGTCACAGCACAGGACCATCAGCCTAAGCAGATAGCTGCATCATCAGCATGGTTGTGGGCCAGCTCAAGGCTGATGAAGACCCCATCAGAGGTTCCACCAGATGTTCTCATTAAAGAAGATCAGTGATGCTTGGGTTTGCACCAATGACATGTTCAGGTTCGCCCTGCACCCCTTCGGCTGACCTCCTCCCTGCCAGGCACTCATGCTGTTTCCTTCTCCCTCCTCTTCCTGATACCGTCACACTCCTCCAGTTGCTCCAAATGTAGTACCCAGGCGAGCAGGGCCGTGCAGAAGTGGGTGTGGTGCACTGATGCCACCACAGCATTGTGCATGATCTTTGGGTGCTAGACTAGTTGTATGTGGCAGGAGAAGCTTGTGTTGTACCACCACGGGCCTTGAAAAGACTTAAGTAATGCAAAATGTTGTCCATTCATTTATTTTTTTAATCTACTGACAAGTTGCTCTAGTAACCCAAAGAAGTGAAGGAGAAAGCAGCTGCCTCACCATCCAAATGTTGACTTGTTCAGATGCTTCAATTCCTTGTGATACAATAAAACCACAAAAATTTTCTTAACCAAAAAAGAAGAAGTATTTGGCCATTTTGTATTGATCCAGCAAGAGCATTTGGTAAACCTCTTCATTTCGTGATGTGGCCTTCACCATCGCCCATCTGCTCACGTCTTCCACTCTCACAGTCTTCACCCTTTCATGCAGGATCTCAGTTGTGAAGTTCCAAGGTGTGCAAGTTTGCTTTCCTATAAAGCTACCAGAAAAGCCCCCCCTAAGTCTTCAAATCAAAACAAAGACACTCAAGAAAAAAATTTTACCTATGGGGGCCCGGAGGGATGGCTCAGTGGTCTAAAGTGCCTGCTTGGGAAAGCTTGGGCAGCTTCAGGGACTGCGGTTCGATCCCTGGCACCACATGCTGCACCAGCCCTGCCCTCAGGACGGGCTGAGCTGGCCATAAAAATGAGTGAATAAACAAACAGATGTTCTGAAGCAAGAAAAAATAAATAAATAAATAAAATTTAAAAAAAAATTTTACCTATGAAATAACAATAGCACAATAACAATTGTACTTTTTTTTGGCTTGACATAAACACTATTTTCAGTTCAGTATCCCTGGCCATCTGAATATATCAGTTAACAAACAATAAGTAATAACAAAATTACTTCACTTATCCTTAACTAAAAATAAGAAAATGAATGCACTTTGATGAAACTATTAATATATTTTAACCACAATTTTAAGGTTACTATGAGACACTTTTCTTCTTCAGCTTCCCATGTTCTACTCCTTGTTTTATTTCTGACAGCTAAGTATTACCTTCCCCCCAAGATAGCTTGATTTATAAAAATAATCAGATTATTATTACCTTCATGATTAGGAAACATTCAGAGCAGAAGAGAGGGGTAAGTTTCCACTGTAAGGGCCTGGTAAATTTTCAACAGCAAAAAAGAGCCAGCAGTTGGTCTTCCCCTGAGCCTCCCCTCTTCTACATTATCTTAACACTCTTTCATAGAGCAAACGGTTCTGAGACCTAGCTCCTGCCCATGTAGATTTTCCAGGGACACAAAGAGCCTCCCTCTACTTCATCTGTGCCTTGACGCCAGACACGTCTTATCAATTACACAGACATTAGCCACAGCCAGCTGGAGTTCTTGGGAAGATACAGATATGCTTCTGAGAAATATGTCTGTGAATGAAGACTGACAGCCAATGCTCTTAGTTCAATGTTTAAAAGATTTCCAACTGAAAAAGACTCCATGTAAGGCAAAGTGGAAGTCTCCTTCCTGCCGCAGTCAACTAAAGTGAGATGTTTCATGATTTTCTGAAAGAATTTTATAAACCAGATTTTGAGATTAAATCTTTTGTGAAGGAAAAGATGTTGTCTTGGTTCATCGCTATAACAAAATACCTGAGACTAATCATAAGATACCTGGATGACAATAGTACTGTTGTAATTCTTCTTGGCTTTCTCATCAACCCTATTTTTAGTTCACTATTCCTGGCCATCTGAATATATCATTTATTAGACTGTCCTATGCTAAAACAAAGTAGCAAGCTGAGCATGGTGGCGCATGCCTGTAATCCCAGCACTTGGAAGGCTGAGGCAGGAGGATCGGTGCGAGTTTGAGACCAGCCTGGACCACAAAAGTGAGTTCAAAGCCAGCCTGAACTGCATAGTGAGACCCTGTCTCAAAAAGACTAAATAAATAAATAAATAAATAAATAAATAAAACAAAGTAGCATAGACTATGCAATCTGAGACTTTTATTGAAGAGGGTTTTTTACAAGAGTCCAAGAGCATCATGCCTGCATCTGCTTAGCCTACGGGAAGACCCTCTTACTGCATCATTACATGGCACAGTGTGTCACAGAGATGCCACGTTAAGTCTTTCTGATTGTTTATAAAACCATTGATCACTGCTTCCCTCTCCTGATCTCATCTAATTCTAGTAACTTTCCAAAGGTCCCACCTCCAAATACAATTAACATGAGTGTGGGGTGAAGTTTTCAACCCATGAAATGCTGGGGTCCACATTTGAACCATAAGAGATTTAAATGGAAACAGAACTATGGCATGGAATCTTTCCCAAAACAAAACATAACCTAACAAAGTGCAATGTCTATCCTTCCATGCTTAACTTATGCACAATAGTCACAAAGAACATCATTTGTTTCAAACATATTACAAAGCATCATTCATTTTCTCAGCAACCTCCCATAATCTTTTCACATTCAAATCTTTGCACTGTAAAGATCTTATCAAGGTCATCATCCATTTCAAGGTCATTCATCCATCTAGTTCCTCTTTTCAGTTGTTTCCTGGTCTTCTGGAGATCTTCATTTGATCATGGCCTTGAATCAATTTCAGTAGTTCTTTAATACCATTTTGAGAGTTTTTCTGAAAGGTTGCATTTGTTTTGCAAGATTTCAGATTTATTGCTGAAATACAAGTGGCAGCTTCATTTGTGTTGTTTGGCTAAATAGACAAGCTACAATAACATTCATAATTACATTTAAGTGTTAATAGGGGAAGGAAATCTGAGCTGAGAGTAATTTAAAAGTAAGCATTACATTAGTGAACACCTTCCAGTTATGATGATTTTTTTCTTTCCATATGCAAAACACTTAAATAGTACAAATAAGTCCTGCATCCCCCTCACAGCAGGTGATTTTCCAGAGACAAATATTTCAAATATTTTGTTCACATGCTTAGTAACCTGTGTAAAGAAAATTGTGCCCTGACTCCTGAAATATTTTTTTTATTCAAGTATGAATTCTAGTCGCCATGGATTCTTAAGTGCTCAGTGTGCAATTTTACATCAAGCATCACTTTTAGCTTGGGTTCTCCCAATATATTCAGAGTTTTTTGTTTGTTTAGTTTCGCTTTCAGAAGTGATCCTACAAGTCCCTGTTGGCAGTACAGACATAAGACTGCAGAAACTCAGTAAAGGTTGTTTCTTAGAACAAGAGATTGTGGAGAATTGGGGTTCAGTCCCAATGAGGAAGCCTGAGAAGCATTGCAGATTATGCCACAAAGCTAGTCTAATCAAGATGTAAGGAAACTGGGCTGTTTTTCCATTGATGCTCTGTGTATTAATAGTGATTTCTTCGTTGAGACTGTAACTTTCAAGTTCCCTGGAGATAGGTCACACACCTTCACTTAGAATTAAAAGATCCTAAACTGAAGAGTTTCAAATATTTGTATTCAGGTGTTTGCCTTTATCATGGTGTTATGATTTATGTCTAGTTGTCCCCCCAAAGCCTCATGGAGTCATTGGGCGGGGACTTCTAGAGTTTGAGACTTGATCCATGATCCCTGGGATTATGGGTTTTAGTACTGATGGGATTATGGGTCGAAGTACTTCCAGGATTATGTGTAGCCTAAGGCGGGGGGCGGGGGGGGGGTCCTAAGGAGGAGAGCCTGAATGTAATATGAAGAGAGACAGAGAGACAGTCTCGATCTCTTGCTGTTGCTGCTGCTCTGCTGCCCTGATTGACTGACTGCCTCTGCCACCATTTTGCTGCTGTTCTGCCACCATGAACTGGATGGCTCTCTGCCCTGCTCCACTCAGCCTTGGGCCAGCCGAATACGGACTGAAACCTCTACGAACTGTGAGCTAAATAAACCTTTCCTTCCTTCATGTTGAGTGTCGGGTATTTGTCCCAGCAACTAGTGAAAAATAACTAAGACACATGGAGACCCGAGCACTGAAGGGTTATGGGCATGCCACTAATAGCATCTCCTATGCTATCTTTTCAAGAATGTTGCTAATTTGTTCCTTTTGTAGCCCAGGCTCATCTCAAACTTGCACTGATACTCCTGCCTCAGCCTCCCAAGTGCTGGGATTACAGGCGTGTGCCACCATGCCCAGCTTAATTTGTTCCTTTTGAATTCAGCAAATATGATGTGTAGCAAATACTAAGGTGTCTATTAGGCTATGAGTTTGGAGAAATAGAACTTTTGAGTTCTATTTATTTGTATGTTATCCTTAATCTAGAAGGTGATTCAAATATCATTTAGAGCTTCAGTAGTTCAGCTTTAATATCTCAAAACTCTCAATTCTAAAAGATTTATGAAAACTCCTTTTCTACAAACAACTAACCCATCTCTACATCCATCCACATCTTTGACCTCACATGAGCATTTCTTCTGCCTGGAATTCGAACAGAGAAGCAACTAGAACAAGGCCTTTAAATACAGATGGGGGCAGCAATGTTGGGGGCTTGACAGCTGGCATGAGCTGTGTGGACTTGATTCAAAGGTTGCTGGAAACTCACTTACTGGAAATTCCAAAAGAAGGAATCAAAGCTATGTATTAGGGTGACTGAAACAATGGTGGCATGCAGGTATGTGGAGGGAGTGAAGAGGGAACAGCGACCCCATCATGACCTTCAAGAAGAAGCACACAAAACTACAAAGAGGACTTAAAAGGCTTAGTGATGAGGCGTGTTTTCAAATCTGACTGACTGACAGAACTGGAAGAATTTCAGGACACTTTGAAAGAGGATAGAAATAGGAAGTCGAAGAGAAAAAGGAATAGTTTTCAGAAAGGGACATGTTTACTTTGGGGAAGCACCCAGCATACAAGTAAAATATAGATCTAATTGAAATGGAGATTTGGGGAGAGGTATAGATTCCACTTCTGCAGAGGACATAGGAGGGAGCACAGGCAAGGGGGTGCACAGATGAAATCATAAAGCAGCGCGCCCTTCTAGAGATGATCACCAGGAAGCATGAAAGCACAAGAAATCCCCCATTCAGTGAACGAGAAGAAAAGCCAGCAAGGAGAGAGTGATTATAGAAAAAGAAAACCTAAACCTATAAGCAAGCCAATTCAAGAGTATTTCAAGGAGAGGCCCAAGAGCGTAGGTGGAAAAGAGTAAACTCTGAGGAAGGAACGTGCCTCTGCAACTGTACGTTGTTGATAAACTCGAGCCTGGGTTCCACAGAACTCTGGCCCCGCAAGACATTTTAAGAAAAAATAAATTCATGTATAAATAAGCATGACTGTGTAAAACAGAACAAGATTTCTCATCATCTAAACTACTCCCATCTGAAGCTCGATGATTCTTTATTGCCTCACTTGGGAAAGGTACAGCAGTCTTTCCTGCACTGAGATTTAAAAGGTCAGAATTGAACCTGCCAGGCAACAGAGGATGTTCTGTAGTATCCTTGACCTTTCCGCTCTTGATGCCAGTTTCACCTTCCCCAGGACAATCAAAAGTGTTTCCAGATACTGTCGGTTGTCCCCCAAGGCAGCCTCATTTGAAAGCCACTCTTACAGATTCTACCCTCAGCAAATGGCCAGCTTTAGATTCACAATGTTCAACACACTGCAAATTCAGTGTTCTGAAAGTTCTGGTCTAACTCATATTTTTTAAAGTTTTCAACCCAGAATTACTCAATGAGCCCAAGTTCACAGTTCTAGCAAATTTATTAATGGGGATCCTTTAACATATGTTGTCTGAGCCAATATAGAATCAGAAAAGGGAAAAAGCAGATTTCTGCCAAGCTGGAGGAGTGTCAGTCAGGGTACAGCCCTCTCTCCCTTCATCTCCATAACTCTCCAGTCTTCCCCACTCACACTCTCTTCCTTTGGGAATGCCTCAGAAAAATATTTAACATCCAAATAGCCTCTAGCTAAGCTTTTAGGCCATTATGATATCAAGATGCTTATTCTGGTTCACCACACAGAAGTGTTTAAAGTCAGATTAACAAGGCTATTTCATTTATTAACCATTCTATCTTGTTCTGAATTGTTCCAACACATTCAGCCAACTCTGGTGGCTCAAGAACAAACTCACTTGAGAGAGGTAAAGCAGTCTTTCTGTCCTGCACTGAGACTAAAAAACTCAGAATTGAACCTGCCAGGAACTGAATCAAAGAAGCAACAGCATCCTCTAGTGGCAAGCTATTTGGGGTCCTTAACTGAAAGGACAGCATTAGGCTCTAGAATTAAACCACTTAGACAGAACAAATCTTCTTAGGCTCTCAGGCAAGTGATTTCTAAGCTAGTAAGTATGCCAGATGGGGTCTTTTATCCATTAAGCTGTTACTATAGGAAGTTGTTTTTTTTTTTTTTAATAGGAAGTTTGAGAATGAAAAGTAGCTGCAAAGGAAAGCTTCATCTAAAGGAACATTTCAGCAGACTGATGCCTGTTAAATGCTTCATTACACCTGGAGATGCTGCCCATCTTTGCTGGATAGTAATATCTATATTAATTTAAGTGGGGTCACTAGATGAGAGCTCCTTTCAACATCCTGCTTTTCATCTTTAAAATTTACTTAAGATTTAAACACTTTAAGAAATATAGAGATTTACACTTCTCTTTGAAGAAATATCCTACTCTTTATACTAGATGAGCCTTTCTCCTGACTGCCTAATAGCTGCAGATGGCAAAGATCAGATTGCAGTCAGGAGGCAGTAAGACATGGCATCATTATGGTTTCTAACAGTGTCAGGCCCTTGCTAAATTTAGAAGGCTCAGTATGTTTGAGTTCCTAAATATCATTTGAGTTTTTTAGTCACCTGCGCTGCACTGTGGAAAGTCCTACAGAGCATAGGTGACTATCCAAGGGCAAGGACATTTAATTGACTTACTCTTCACACTTGTGCTGCCTAAAAAAAAAATAAAATAAGACTAATCCACCATGAAACAGCCCTATAATTAAAATCAGTCACTTTCAGAAAATACTAGGCTATCCCATTCTTTTAGGCTTTAAGTGGTCTTTAAATAGATAAGTTTCAATATCAGATCCATTACTGTACATTCCACAGTGTAAGAAAGAGTCTAAAAAGATGGGCCCAGCAGGATGGTTCAGTGGTCTAAAGCGCCTGCTTAGGAAAGCTTGGGCAGCGGCAGGGACTGTGGTTCGATACCCAGAACCACATGCTATGCCAGACCTGCCCTCAGGGCAGGCTGAGCCAACCATAAAAATAAGTAAACAAATAAACAAAAGTTCTGAAATAAGAAAAATAATAATAATAATAATAATTTTTTTTAAAAAAATGAATGTTTAGTTATACAGGTCTTGCTTCGACTTGCCCTTGACCACCCAGCAAGAAAAAAAAAAAATCCTTAATTACAATGCATGGAATGCAGAGCTAGATTTGTGAGATGAGCTTTAGGAGGCTGAGATTCAATAGCCTCCAACATCACAAGTTTCACTGGTGGCACACTGCAATTGCAAAACCTTGGA